>OX101811.2:58208645-58401145 GCA_944452925.2 Chrysolina oricalcia
AAGTACAAAGGGATTTTTGTACGTTGTCCAGAAGCCGAGATACTCAATATTTTTCAAGCGGAAGCCACTTTGAACGCACGAAATAAGTTTTCAGTGTTATCCCCACTCCGCCACCCGCTGCAGCTATCGCGTTCCGCACCTGCACGCCCCACTTTATTCATCAATTAATAATACGGCAGATGAACTAAACATATCCTAGTATTTTTTTATTGAAAATATAGGTATTCAACCTCAATATCCATGAAGGTGACTGCTGTACGATTGATTATTGCGTCTTTCAGATTCTTTTGAAATAAAAAAATTATCTCGGCAACTATTGATCGTAGGAATTCATTGCGAAATCATGCTAGTAATCCATTTTCATAAAAGTCTTTTATATAAAAACAAAATTAGGCAATGTATTTAGAAAAAACATGTAAAAAATGGTGCAATTGTTTTGAAGTAATTTTTTGAAATTTAAAATAAAAAAAATCAATATACTTATTCGATAATATGAAAGAACAACTCTCACAGAAAAAATAAGCTATGAATCGTTACTGTAGCATATTTCCCCGAGCAAGAGTAGCCATATTGAGAGAGCATCTTTTTCGACAAAACTTCATATATTTTGAAAAATAATCAATATTTATCAATTTTTCAAAAAAGACATTTTTGGCTTGTCATAGGCTACACATAACGGTCAGTAACAAGTTCGCATACCTTACAGTTAACGAGTTATAGAAAATCCGATTTTTCACGGTTTTTCCGACATAACTCGAAATGTATCAACTATATCGAAAAATTATATGTCATTCAATTGATAGATCTTTTCAATACCTACAATTTCCTAATTTGACTTTTTTCGATCGGAGCTGTAGTTTTTTAATTATCAACAAAAAACCACTTTTCGCAACTTTGCCAATTTTTTAGGTTATGTTCGGTAATCACGATCGACTCGCATGAAATAGAAACTAATGCCGAATTTTTATTTCCTATACGCTCATTTTTTTTTTTTTAGGATAATAATTTTTGCACACACTTTTCCCTATTGCTTGGACTGAGCTCTATTCGTTACATCTTGACAAATGTTATCCAAAAAAACTGTAATTGGTAAGCATGGGTAAACGTTTTGGATGGAATCCCTACGTACGTTTTCAATGATAAATACATTTTTTGATTTTAATTTTTTTTCGAGATGGCAACTTATAATTCATATTGTTGTATCGTCTAGCTCTCAGTGCTTTCAGTCTCATAGATTCGGGACATTAACGCCCTATAGTAAGAAATTCCGTCGGTACAAAAAAATTAATTTAAAAATTTAAACAAAATTGATTACAAAAGTGATAAATAGTTGTAATCAAAAAAGAGAAAATATGCCAGGTGACCCCATTAAAAATCGAAAGTTTATGTCACCTTTCGACAAGGATGCACAATTACAGTTTGGCAAACATAGCTGCGCATTAGTCTTACGACGGAATATCCAGTGATAATCACGTGATTGTTTGCGCATGAAGTGAGAATTTCACAATTTCAGCTATGATTGCCAAACTATACAGGGTGTTCCAAATTGGACACTTTTAAAGGGAAAGTCCTGTTTTCACACTAGATAGATGAAAACTGATGGCTGTGACTGAGGATCAAATTTTATGGCAAACTCAATGGTGAAAACCGCATATCGATATCTATCATCGTTTATGAGTTACAGCATGTTTTTCGAAAATGTGCATTTACGAAAAGTTGCTGTAACTTTTTCCTGTCGAAATTTTTTTGTTTCTATCAAAATATATTCAAAGCTTTTCTTTTACGAAGAATTCAATGGTGTGAGTGATTTAATTTTTCAAATAACATTTCGATAGTTATTGATGAAAAAAAAATTCAATAAGGCACCCTGTATATTTTCTGTATATTTTAATTGAGAATAAAATTACCTTTCCAAAAATATAGCATACTTGATATTTTACTAGAGTCATCTTTGAAATACAAAGCTTTTAGATTTTTTCATCTATAGACTCTGAAATCATTTTGAACGAGTAGGCTTTGGACGACGCGGCTATGAAACAAAAAGTGAATGTTTACTGGTAACTGTCAAATTATGATTTGCGTAGTTAATAAGCTCCTCCATTCGTGGTATTTGTTCAACTTTCAAACACATTCGCAATGAAGTATGAGAATTATGAAAAATGGGATATGATAGTCTGTTTTATTACAAACCGGGTAGAAGCAGCAAGCAATTTGTACCACGAGAGGTATCCAGAGGGAAGACAACCTTTTAGAGACATTTTCGGAAGATTGCGACACAACTTAATTGACAGTGGTCAATTTGAAAAGAAAAGCCCAAAATTATATGCATCTATTAGGGATACGGAGTTGGAAAAAATAGTCGTTTTAGGAGCTGTTGAAAATAATCCCAAAGCGTCGACGCGAAATTTGAAAATATAAACAGGTCTACCAAGAACTAACGTTAGGCGGATTTTGAGAAAGCACAAATTTAAGCCATACAGGACCAGAAAAGTTCAGAAACTCAGACCAGGTGATTTTAAACGTCGCATTGATTTTTGCCAGTGGTTCCTTGAAAATTGTAACCAAGGGCGTGATTTTTCGTTAAATTGTATTTGGACAGACAGACAGATTTTCAACCGCTACAATTCTTATACTTGGGCAAAACAAAATCCTCATTCAATTGTAGAGTCAAGGAAGATTTGGATTTATGTGTGGGCAGGTGTTTTCAGGGGTAGAATTATCTTCCCGTTCATTTATTATAGCAGTCTCACATCTCAGAGGTATTTAGAAATTTTAAGGCAAAATATTGAACCCCTTGCTGATGAATTGCTACTAATGGAGCTCAGGAAACTATATTTCCAACAAGACGGGGCTTTGCCTCACAACACTGCAATTGTCAAAAAATTTTTGGATGCAGATTTTGTTAATAATTTGATAGCCAACCAAGGACCCAACCGTTGGCTGTCCAGGTCACTGGACTTTCACCTCTGGGGAAGGTTGAAAGATCTTATTTTTAAATTTCCGATCAACTCTAGATACGAATTGGAAGCGGCAGTGATGCAAAGTTTTGCTTCTCTCACTCCTATTGAACTAATTAATTCGACAAAAAGCGTTCAGAAATGGTGGTAGACATTTCAAACACCTCCTGTGAAGAAATATATTCCATTGCTTATTCTTTATCATTATTATTATTTTTGGAGTTTCATCTATTAGTAGTAAATATAATATAAATTGTTATCAGTTTTATTGAAACTATGATTTTTAATTACTGCTGTGAAAAGCTTTCTCAACATTTGATAGCTACTAGCATTGTTTAAATAGAACATAGTTAGTCAATGCCTGTGGAAAAGGTATTGGACACAAACGCGAGTGTCATCTAGCGTGATTAGTTACAAACATCACATTTCACGTCATTTTGATGCAGGTTTCTTCAAAAAACCCTGATTTTAATGCTTTTCCATTGTTTTAATCAAGTTACGACATGACTTGGAGGCCAGATCACTGAAGTTACGACATGACTTGGATGCGAGCTCACTATCGCCATCTACATGTCGCATCCATTCTGATCTCAGATCAATAAGTAAACATAGATTGGCCCGATGCTACGTAAACATCATATCATTGTTTAAATAGAACATAGTTAGTCAATGCCTGTGGAAAAGGTATTGGACACAAACGCGAGTGTCATCTAGCGTGATTAGTTACAAACATGAATATTTTACGTCATTTTAATGCAGGTTTCTTCAAAAAACCCTGATTTTAATGCTTTTCCATTGTTTTAATCAAGTTACGACATGACTTGGAGGCCAGATCACTGAAGTTACGACATGACTTGGATGCGAACTCACTATCGCCATCTACATGTCGCATCCATTCTGATCCATTATAATCCCATAAGGTTGACTAACTATCTTCTACATAAACAATGCTACTAGCGAACAATAGCTTTTTGTTTTATCGCCGCGTCGTCCAAATTCTGCTCTAGCAAAATATCAAGTTTGGTATATTTTTGGAAAGGTAATTTTCAGCTCTATTGAAATATACAGGAATATACAAGGTGTCTCATTAATTTTTTTTCCTTCAATGACTATCGAATTTTTTTTTGAAAAAATAAATCACTTACACTATGGAATTCTACGTAAAAGGTGCTCTGCAAATGTCTTTATACATTATCGAAAAAGACGCTGTAACTCATAAACGACGATAGATATCGATATGCGGTTTTCACCATTAAGTTTGTCATAAAATTTGACCATCAGACACAGCCATCAGTTTTCATCTTTCTAGTGTGAAAACAGGAATTTCCCTTTAAAAGTGTCCAATTCGGCCCACCCTGTACACCTGTTGAAATATTGATTTCACATGCTGAAATTTGATAAATGTTTACTTTATATCCAAATTCATGAAATAAATGTCATCTCATTTGATATCATTTATTGAGTTAATATACAGATAATTCATGTGATTACTTAACTATTATGTTCCATACATTTACTATAAAAAGATATTCAACAGTGAATAACATAAAAACAGAAAGGGGTATAAGAGTAAAATACCCGAACATAACTGATTGCAGTGAGATGTAATTAATTTTTCGTATTTCAGTGCGATTTGTATTCGAAAGATTTGTTGGTATACCTAATCACAACTTTAATATGATAATTGTGTATGTTATTGATCAATTCAACTATAGGTGCTATCTGTGTCATAATCTGTTTCATTTTGATAATCATAGTACTGATAGAATTCTGAATACTCTGGAATGATGGCATTTGGATCTGGAGTACGGTTTTTAAAACTTGGTTTTTGTCGTGGTTTATGTTTTTCCTGATCTGTGTAATTCAAACGAACGTGTTCCATTTCTATCGTGGTCTCAGAAGAGTAATCCAAATCATCTGAGTGACTGATACCTTCGGAAGTTGATATTTCTGTAGTTGTTTCAGAGTCAGAACTGACACCATTTGTTGTTTCTTGGTCTTTCTCTGTTGTAGTTTCTGTATAATCGACAGGAAGAGTATTTTCCAATTCTTCTACGTATTCTGGTTCAGTTGTTTCACCTTCAGTTGTTTCGGTTTCAGTTGCTAGATCTTCCGTTGTTTCAGCTTCAGTTGTTTCAACTTCAGTTGTATCAATTTCAGTTGTATCAACTTCAGTTGTATCGACTCCAGTTGTATTAACCTCAGTTGTTTCAACTTCAGTTGTATCAACTTCAGTTGTATCAACTTCAGTTGTATCAACTTCAGTCGTTTCTTCGTCAGTCCCTGCAGTTGTACTGATTTCAGTTGTTGATTTTTGAATAAGATCATTTTCGTCAGATTCAGTACCGGTGGTTCTTTTTGTATCCCTAGTTTCGTTTCTTCTTATCTCTTCAACATATTCGTGTTTATGAGCGATTGCTCTGGAGCAAATTTTGTGTTCGAAACAACTCTGTTGACAACATTTGAAAGCTCTTGGACATTGCTTATCGTTTTCACACTTGAATATGCTTGTTAATGAGTGGTGGTAAGGTGTACGACAACTGTAGGGCCACTTCTCGCAGGTTCCCTGCCTTTGAATGTTAGAATTTTGTGGTGTTCTGTTTGCATCCTCTCGTTGAATTGTCGCTTTAACGCATATTCTATGTGTGAAACATCGATGACGACAGCATTTATAAAAGTGTGGGCATTGAGAATCTTTCGAACAATGGAACTGGTAAGTCTGTAAACTGTCGTATGGCTTTATGCAGAAGAATCCAGGATCAGAGCACTGACCAATGTGATTCTGGTCATCTGAAACTACAATTGTAAATTGAAATATTTTAAAATAAAAGTACGATTTCTTAAATCACCAAACTGTTCCAGATACAACAATAGTAGGTTCATCATTTACAACTTGAAAGAAAAATAAATTACTAGTCAAAAAATATACCTGATGAAAAAATAAGCTGCTAGTATATCGTATCGTTAGAAAGTATTTTGTGTATTTTCATTCACTCATAATACATTATACCGCGTGGTCCAATTAAGACTATCCACCCATAATAACTCCTAGAAAAAATATTTTAGAAAAAATCGCCGAGACCATCGATTTTTGTTTGGAGGGGGACACTATCGGACGAAAAGAACAACCCCCTCCCTCTATAATTTTAATAGGGGATAAGGGTCGTGTCTACATCATTGTGAAATTAATTCACTTTTGATACTAGTAGTGCAGAATCATCTGAATTTGAAAAAGCGTTCACGAGATATTCGAGTTCACATGGTACATTGTTGAATTGTGAGTAAATAGTACGGAATAGATTATCAAAAATGTATTCCCAAATAATTTCAAAATGACTCTCATTAACTCCCAGACAGTAGTAGAGTCAAAAATATATGGAAACATCCTGTACATTAAAATATTTTATTATCATTCAATACGTGGGTAACTTTTTTACCTTTTACAATTCAGTACGTGAGCGAAGTTATTTTATTTTGATACACAATTGTGCCATAAACAGAAAACAAGAGTTTTCAAAAAGGCCTGATAGTTCGATCTGGTAGTCGAGTTTATAGTTCTGCCGTGCCCACAGCTAGTGAGGGCTATGGGGGGAGTTTGGAAGATTCGATATTAGAAAGATGGAAAATGTTCCTTAAATGTAAATGCCAATATGTATTGTAATTATAGATCTTTTTAAAATAATTTATTCAAATAATAACTAGTTCAGGAGAGATTCACTAATTCTTTAATTCATTATTTCCTTCATTAATTTCAATCGTCTTAATCTCATATTTGTACCTAATAAAATAAATATTTTTTTATATTTTTCTAAAGTGTTTTAAATCTATAAATGATCATTATCTACCTAGTTAGCAGTGAATAAATCCCAATTCACGACACTGTTTGCAAATTTGGACATTTTTCTCTGGTAATTGCCGGGCATTCTTTCCAAATCGTTCAGGTCGGTAGGTTGAGTTTTATAAATAATGGATTTCAAATGACCCCCAAGCAAGTCCGGCGAACGTGCTGGCCATTCTATTGGACCTCGACGACGTATCCATTTGTTTGGAAATGTTTGGAATAGCCATTCTCTCACCTGTAATACGAAATGAGGTGGTGCCTCATCTTGCTGGAAATAAATGTTATCTGCCAATAGATTTGGATTACCATCATCATCAAGTTCCGTGTTAACAGCATCCAAAATAAGTAGTTCAATCAGAATCTGCAGCATATCCAAATAAACCGCACTATTTAAATCACCTTGAATGAATATTGGGTAACTAGGTTAAGCATATTTTCAATAACATTAATGGTCACCTTTTTGCCTGCTGTCTTGATGTCGTAGGTTTTATTTGTTATTTTGGAATTTCTAAGAATGGGATTCCTTATACGGTTGAGGTTAACAGCTTCTTATTTTCTGTTAAAATTCTCCGTGTCTTTGTGGATCTCTATTGCCTCCCGTACAAGTCGGCTGTGGTATTCCTGGTTGGGGGCAAGGAGTTTTACGTCCTCAAACAGAATCTTGTGGTTTCCTTCTCTGAGCGCGTGTTCTGCCACTGCCGACTTGTCCATTTGGCCTAATCTTCAGTTCCTCTGATGTTCCTTCAGCCTTGCTCCCATCGATATTTTTGTGGTTCCGATGTATACCTTTCCGCAAATGCATGGTTTGCGATATACTCCCGCTGCAGATAGTGGGTCTCTTTTGTCGTTTGCCGACCTAAGGCTTTGTTGTATTTTCTCGGTGAGTTTGAAGACCGTTTTTATGTTATATTGCCCCAAGAGTTTTCCAATTCTGTCTGTGACTTCAGGAATATATGGAAGATTCGCACGTGTAACTACTTTGTCTTGTGGGAGTCCTCGGTTTCATGGCCCTGTTGATTTCGGGTACACTATATCCGTTCGATCTCAAGGTTGCTTGGATGGATATGTTCTAGTTCATCCTGTAAATGTTCAGGATCACATATTCTCCGAGCACGTTCTGCTAGTGTGGAGATAATTCCTCGCTTCTTACACCAAGCAATATAGCACAAAATGAGCGAGTTTTTAACAAAAATACTAGTAGGAAACCGACTATGCCAAGACATAAAAGACAGTCCGTAGTTATATTCTGCTATGTTTTCGACACGCAACTGTCATTGATTAATTTGTTTTAAACATTTAAATAACAAAAAACGTGTTTTTTCTAACTGTTTTGCTTATAAAATGAAAACTGATAGAGCAATCTGATTGCTCCAATTAAAATAATTGTAGATAATTGATAAATAAATCAAAAGCTGTATAAGATAGGGGTAACGTAAGTATATGATATTTATGAAATCAGGAAAAAATATAATTCCAAATATCCCATAATATAAATAAATAAATGAATTTTTCTATTTCCTGAAATCTGCACGCTACTTTATCTTTGGTAGCATTTTACAAAATTCAGTCATTTTACAGTTTTTTATTTATTGCCAATAATATTTAACGATGATAAGGGGTGGGTAACTTGTAGTGAACAACCCTGTATATGATATTGGAAAGTATTTGTATTTTTATATACAACTGTTTAAAATGTTTGAGGTGAAGAAATATCATCTTCACTTCTGGAATCAGTTCATATTTACCTGGTTTTGAAGATCGTCTTTCGTATGGCGGTGGTATCAGTTTATATCCCCTGGGCACATTGGCAAGTGACGAGAGTACCAATATATCATGAGTGTACGGGTTGTAGAGGTAATATGAACAAACTGTATGAAATACCATCAGCAGTAGAATGGGTTGATAAATCATCTTGGAGCCTTAAACATTTGAGTTATGTTGATGTATATTTGTACTATACAATATACAATAATGTAAATGATGATAGCATTAATAGACCAGGGTCGATAATTTTTGAAAGCAAAAAAAATAACAGTAGGATGAAACCCATTGGAAAAGGAGGCGAATATAATAAAAATGAAAGGAAGAATAAATTACGGGCGATCTGAGTTCGGGAAGTGGGAGGGGGTGAGTTTTTAATGGTAAAAAATGGTTTATCTCGATTTGCGGCCAAACTACGAGTCCTATAAAAAACAGTTGAATGGCAAAGTTGTAGGTAATAAGAAGATCTACAACTTTTGTATCCACAATTTTCCACATAACCTCAAATTTTATGTGAAAAATTCAAATAACCAAGTTTTTGTTTTTTTATTTTTATCTTTTTCAAACAAAATTTTTCCACGAAATTTGGATAAAACTCACCATTTTATATCTCAAATATACTGTAATTTATTTGAAGTGAGATATTTATTTTTTCAGCTTATATTGACGTAATATCAAAAAGTCGGTGTGCTTTTTGTTCATTGGAATCTCTACTTTCTGATGGTGTGAAAAAAAATACATTAATATAGTAAATGTTCTCAGAAAATGCAAAAAATCGAAAAAAACTCGAATTCGATTAAAAAAAAATCATAATGTAGAATTTCATCAAAAAAATGTGATTGCTGCAATTCTTTTCAGTTAAAAAGTTCATTCATTAAATTCTAATTACATTCATGTCATAGAAAATCTCATAACATATAAATAGACATATAAATCATACTATTGAATTTAGATACTTCATTCTGATTACGTTATTCATTATAATATTCTTGAATACGTTAATCTTGTTATTTATCAACACCTTATCTTGAATTCTAATCACTTATTCATTAGTTTTAGTCTATTTGATAGCATTTCTTCATCGCTAGATTCGACAAAACCTTTCCAAATCTAGTTGATCTTCGAAATCTTCAAGACCATCACCTTCTTCGTCTCCAATATTATTTCCAATCTGCATTGGTTCTTCATCCACAACTTCATCTGAATCATTGACTTCCTCGTAGGTTTTTTCTTCCATATTGGAGCAATTTTCAGAACCAAGATAATTTGAACATAAAGGACCACGCACATTTCTTATGGAAAATGGCTTTCCGTGAATTTGTCCGAATTTTTGGTATGGTGTAGATCTGGATGCACTGATCAAAAGTATCCCTTGCCAAAAACTCCAAAAATGGACAGTTTTCGAGATATGGCTCTATCAATGTAATTTTTTTTTCATCTTTTGGATTTTGACACATAATCAGTTCACTCTCATACTTAGGAAAAACCGAGTTTCAATGATTTCACTGCAGGAATCGATTGACAAAATAATTCTTTCTTCGTTTCAGATACTGCCATTTGAAGAAATTATCAAACACTGCTCGTCACTGACGATGTAACTGGACTATTATTTTCAATTTCTATAGTCCAGCTTTTGTAGAAACAAAAACTTCTGAATTGCTCAAGGTATCATAGCGTCACATATATTCAACACCTTTCGATAGGGGCTCTAGAAAAATAATATTCGAAACACACTATAGGAACTGAATCTGAGATACTTTTTTTTAAAATAGTTTCCTAGTCGTCATAGAAATAGTGGTAAATGCAAAATGAGCATATAGAAAATCGTTCATAATGTAGGCTGACGACATAAATACTCGTATCGAATGCAGTTTTTTCATACCGAGTGTTAAATATCAATAGAAACAAGGGAATACATACCCAATAATCATTTCTAATCGCTAATCGAACCGTTAAGGCAAACGGATCCGTGAAAATGTCTGAATATTTGATATGATGTGGATTTCGATGCACTGATCAAGTGTCTATTGCTACAGACTACAAAAATGGACAGTTTTCAAGATATGGCCGTATCAATATCTGATTTTTTTCGTTTTCTAGATTGTGGCCCATAATCGCTTAGCTCTTATACCCAACAAAAACGGAATTCTGTCGATTTCTGCGCAGGAATTGACTGAAAAACAGTTGTATTTCATTTCAGATACATTCATTTGGAGAAATTAGAATACACTGCTCGTCACTGGCGATGTAGCTGAGCTATTATTTTCAACTATTGTATTTCCGTGTTCGTAGAAACAAAAACTCTTGAATTGTTCTAGTTCTAACAAACATACTTATATCCAACACAATTCAATTGTGGCATTTAAAAAAATAATATGCGAAACTCACTCTAAATATGATTTGATTTTTTTAAAAAATATTCTCCTGGCCATCAGGAAAATAGTGGAAAATGCAAAATGAGAAACTAGAAAATCGTATTTATAATGACTCCTACCATGAAAGCCTGCATTCTCTCATCAGTTATCGGTTCAATTAACAATTAGAAATGATTTTTCAGTATGTATATTTAACACTCGGTATAAAAAAAATCTGCATTCGATACGAGTATTCATCTCGTCAGCTTACATTATAAATACGATTTTCTAGTTTCTCATTTTGCATTTTCCACTATTTTCTTGATGGCCAGGAGAATATTTAAAAAAAAAATCAAATCATATTTAGAGTGTGTATCGCATATTATTTTTTTAAATGCCACAATTGAATTGTGTTGGATATAAATATGTATGTTAGAACTAGAACAATTCAAGTGTTTTTGTTTCTACGAACACGGAAATACAAAAGTAGAAAATAATAGCCCAGCTACATCGCCAGTGACGAGCAGTGTATTCTAATTTCTCCAAATGAATGTATCTGAAATGAAATTCAACTGTTTTTCAGTCAATTCCTGCGCAGAAATCGATAGAATTCCGTTTTGTTGGGTATAAGAGCAAAGCGATTATGGGCCACAATCTAGAAAACGAAAAAAAACAGATACAGCCATATCTTGAAAACTGTCCATTTTTATAGTCTGTAGCAATAGACACTTGATCAGTGCATCGAAATCCACATCATATCAAATATTCAGACATTTTCACGGATCCATTTGCCTTAACGGTTCGATTAGCGATTAGAAATGATTATTGGGTATGTATTCCCTTGTTTCTATTGATATTTAACACTCGGTATAAACAAACTGCATTCGATACGAGTATTTATGTCGTCAGCCTACATTATGAACGATTTTCTATAGGCTCATTTTGCATTTACCACTATTTCTATGACGACTAGGAAACTATTTAAAAAAAAAAGTATCTCAGATTCAGTTCCTATAGTGTGTATCGAATATTATTTTTCTAGAGCCCCTATCGAAAAGTGTTGAATATAGGTGACTCTGTGATACCTTGAGCAATTCAGAAGTTTTTGTTTCTACAAAAGCTGGACTATAGAAATTGAAAATAATAGTCCAGTTACATCGTCAGTGACGAGCAGTGTATGATAATTTCTTCAAGTGGCAGTATCTGAAACGAAGAAAGAATTATTTTTCAATCGATTCCTGCAGTGAAATCATTGAAACTCGGTTTTTCCTAAGTATGAGAGTGAACTGATTATGTGTCAAAATCCAAAAAATGCAAAAAAAAATTACATTGATAGAGCCATATCTCGAAAACTGTCCATTTTTGGAGTTTTTGGCAATGGACACTTTTGATCAGTTCATTCAGATCTACACCATACCAAAAATTCGGACAAATTCACGGAAAGCCATTTTCCATAAGAAACGTGCGTGGTCCTTTGTTCATTTTGAACCATATTTTCGGCAGCCACATTTTAAACTGTTACATCCAGTTTCACAGCTGCAGCAAATAGTTTAGAGCAATATTTCCGGAATTAATGCCTTTTCTGTAAATTTGGGTATAATGCCACGTTGATGTTGCTGTCAGTTCGTTATTCAACCAAGTTTGAAGCTGATAATATGCCCTGTTACAATGTTGTTCTGCTGCTCCTCCAGTGGGTGGGAGGTTTGCCAAAATGAAAGATGATTTAATTTTTGCCAATTGATATTTTTGAAATCTTAATTGATTCAGTGTTATTTTTTCATTTTCACATTTATAAATAGATTTGATTGATTGTAATCTATTTTTTTATATCTTCTTTACTTGCATCTTTTTCATAAAAAACATTGGCCAAATTTGACAAATTTTTAGCGTCTAGTAATGAATTTACGATACTTTTCATTCCTTTTCCGTCAAATCCAGATGTTGTATCGCAACCAGAAAAACAATGCAGAAATGCAACAAGTTTTTTGAAGAATTCATGTTTGAAACTATTAGACGTGAAAAATAGATCTTTTACATTTCCAGGACCTTGTTTGAGAAAATAAATGTCATGATTATTTGAATCTAATTGAGTTAAAAGGACCAAAAGATCAATATCTTGAACCACAACAATGACAGTTTTATCAGTATCTCTGGCAATTTCTATCAAGGTCTTAATTATGTCAGCATCAGCATCTTCTTCTACTTGTTTACAGGAAAATCCTTGTGACTGTAATCTTTTCATTAAAGTTTTTATTATTTTGTTCTTGTTTTTCTCGTTAGATATAAATTTCTCTTGCAAAAATGATATTTTTGTAAGTATGGTTTTGATAATCGAACTCTGGAATATTGTCTGAGATTTTTCTATGGCTACGTGGTCCTATTTTGGTTTAAGTAGCTGCTGGTACTGGTGTGTCAGTAACTGATTTTTTAATTTCGGGGCACTCATCAAAGACAGTATAGCTGAGATCACTCAGGTATATGAATTATCTTAAAACAGCAATGAATAGGCATCTACAAAAATTATTTAAAGAGGATTTTACAACTTTCTCAAAATATTGTAGATGTCTTATTAAATATTAACTTTATTAACTTATTTGTTTGTTAATTGGATGATGTTATGCAATAATGGGTCAAGCCACAGTCGGCAAGTTCCGTAAAAAATATCAAAATAGTTTAGCAGATCATGGAATGATGGAATGTGGCTTAATACTATCGTCAGTGGATGGAGCCGCTTACAATTGCGGGTTGAATCATTTTTGCTTATTGTAGAATAACACGTTGGCGATTCCAATGACTGTGGTAGCTCAATTATTAAAAAATGTGGCTTGGCTCATTGTTGCATAACACCATCCAATTATAGTAGTATATTTCGATTTGCAATTCTTTCGTTTATCAATGTAACATGGAATCTTACGTTTTTGAGTAATAAAAGTGTAAATTTTAATAGAAAGCTCAAAATTGTACATCATGATTTAAAAAAAAAATCGAATTCGAGTTTTTTTCGATTTTTTGCATTTTATGAGAACATTTACTATAGTAATTTATATTTTTCATTACACCATCGGAAAATAGAGATTTCAACGAACAAAAAGCAAATCGACATTTTGAAAAAAAAACCGATATTTTGACGCGAGAATTTTCGATTGAAAATTAGGGTGCTTTTTAATATTAAGTCAAAATAAGGAGAAGAAAATGAATTTGTCAAATCAAATAAATTACAGTATATTTCAGACATGAAAAGGTAAGTTTTCATCAAATTTCTTGTAAAAAAATTTTTTTTGAAAAAGATAAAAATAAATAACCAAAAACTTGGATATTTGAATTTTTCACATAAATTTCAGGGTTATGTGAGAAAATTGTTGATACAAAAGTTACAGATCTTTTTATTACCTACAACCTAACGTAACCTATTTTTTTCTATAGGACTCGTAGTTTTGCCGGAAATGGAGATAAACCATTTTTTATCCTTAAAAACTCACCCCCTCCCACTTCCCGGACTCAGATCGCCCGTTATTTATTTTTCCTTTAATTTTTATTATATTCTCCTCATTTTTCAATGGGTTTCATGCTGCTATTATATTTTTTCACTTTTTACCATTTTTAAAGGCTTCAGCCCTGGTCTATAATATAGTGAGTGGAACTAGAAATTACCTCCCATTTTAAATTCTGGGAGACTGTTTTCAATCAGTGAAAGTGAGCCTATTTTTTAGACACGCTAATGATCAGTAATTGAGCACCCCCTCAAGCATACGACTTATTTATTATAACAATAATGAGATTTTTTGTCGGAAATGAGACTGAGAATGACAGGTACAAAATATTTCCAATACATGGAAGGTATAAGGTGAATATACGGGCTGTTTCAAATTCGATCTTCACCATTGGGATCTCGGAAACTATGAGAGATACGAATATGGCTAAATTGGAGCAAAGTTGTGCATTCACCTGACTAACAATATGCAGTTGAGAAAGTTCTGAAATTACGAGTTTATCCGGAAAAAACAGAAATTTCGGAAAATGGTTTTTATTTTTTCCTAGCTTTATTTTTCGAAGGATTCGAAAATAAATTGCACTTCCACATTGCCACTTTTTCCCTGCTACATAATATTGTTTTCAGATTTGCTATCCGACGTTTCGTCTTCCAGCCACCATCATCAAATTAATTTTTTCTTATGGCTACATTGGATTCTTTCTGTTTTGAATAGAACCAGATTTTACATTTTCAATGATGTATCATTCTTTTTCGAAATATTGAAAAAAATTAATTCTTATCATAATAGTCTTTGACTTTGATGTTTCTAAATTTGACTTTCGATTTGTTACACTCAATGACATTTTGTTATGGTACAAGTCATTGAATATTTGGCAAAAAATGGCTATCACGAATGAAGAAAAAAGAGATGTCATACAAATTTATTACAAATACCATAGAAACAGTGTTAGGGCATCGGAAATGTATTTAAACTTGTATTCCGAAAGACGACAACCACATTGCACTATGTTCAAGTTATTAGATCAAAATCTCACCGAGTTTGGTTCATTTGAAAAGCCAATGACAAAATACGGAGGCAGTAAGTATCAACAATCAAAATTTGATAAATGAGGTGTGTATGAGGTAAATTAGACATTGTGTCCTTTTCAATGAAAATAGAGCTTTGAACAAATAATAATTAACTAAAATGTAAATACAAAAGTAAATCACAGCAAATGCTCAAAATGCTGGCCTTGTTCATGGGCCTTTCTTCGAATATTATTCACTGCACGATTAATTTTCCTCCTCAATCTTTCGTACTCTCTAACAATGCTGTGTGACGGTCCTCAATATTTTGATATTCTCTGTGACCATAAATTCTATTTTTCAGTGTAACCCACAAGAATGTATTCATAACATTCAAGTCTGGAGATCCTGCTGGCCACGTCACCGGCCCATTATTCTCTATCCATTTATCACCAAACATTTCAGTCAGGTAATTAGATACTCGTCTGGTAGTGTGCTGTGGATCACCATCATATCGAAAAAACTGGTGATAGGTGTCTCCATTCACAATTCCGTCAAATAACTGAGGACCCAAAATTCTATCTTTGTGAATTTCTGTCCACACGTTAATACTAAATCGCACTTGACGTTGAATTTCTCGGAATTGCCTGGGGTTGTTTATGTCCCAAATGTGTTCGTTATTTCGGTTGAATATTCCACAATTCGTAAAAGTGCTTTCATCTGTCCAAATTATATTTTCCAGGAAAACATGAAAATCAGGTACTCTTATTAGCCAATTACAAAATGCTAATCGCCTTTCGTGATCACCTGGATGCAATTTTTGAGATAAGTGTATTTTGTAACATTTCAAATCGCTGTTTATGAGATGTCTCCAAGCACTTGTACGACAAATATTCATATCGGAGGAAATTTGACGTGTAGATTTCCCCGGGTCATGTTTATCTGCAAATTACTAAGTTTTATTGAAAAGGACACAATGTCTAATTTACCTCATTTATCAAATTTTCTTTAGTTTCCTTGTCCATTCTGTCTCCTTATTTTTTCCTTGGCCTAACACTGTTTCTATCGTATTTGTAATAAATTTGTATCATACCTCTTTTTTCATCATTCGTGAAAGCAATTTTTCGCCGAAAATGCGATGACTTTTGTACAATAACAAAATGTAATTGAGTGTAACAATTTGAAAGTCAAATTTAGAAACATCAATGTCAAAGCCTAATATGATAAGAATTAGTTTTTTTCGATATTGTCGTAAATATTGAATTGTTTTTAGTGCATTGATCCATTCATCTTATTGTTTATTAATTCGTCCACGATATAGAAGTTCATTGTCATATGCGACCTACATTGAAATTAGCGAAGTCGCGTGACGAGCTAAAATCGTTGACCGAATGATATAAACATATTTCCTTATATAAATATAAGAGGAATGGAACGATGAGAGAGTTAGTAATAGACTCCCATAGAGGAGAGGGCCCTGGCGCTCAGTTAGCCTTATAGGCTAGGCCCTTTTGGCCTTAGCTGTAAGTATTGGTTTAGTGATAGGTTTAGGTAAGACTTTAATTTGTATCCCATATTTTATTATTGAATGTCCCTTATTTTAATTGTGTATATAACTTTCCCCCCAGTATCCCGTTGTTGAATAATAAATGTTTATGTTTCTTTGCTACCCCTTGAGTTTCAATAGCTACCGTCTGTAGCTACACCCCAGTATATAGTATAAGGAAAACAACCCCTTATACGGCTCAGGATGCTACCCTAGTAGCCCTAGTCGCGACAATATCTCCAGTTTCTCCAAAAAGAATGATAACTTATGATACATCATTGAAAAGATAAAATCTGGTTCTATTGAAAACAGAAAGAATCCAATGTAGCGCCCAAAAGAAAAAATTAAGTTGATGATGGTGGCCGGAAGATGAAACGTCAGATAGCAAATCTGAGAATAGCATTATGTATCAGAAAAAAAGTGGCAATGTGGAAGTGTAATTTATTTTCTAATCCTTCGAAAAATAAAGCCAGAAAGTATCGAATTTTGAACAACCTGTATGACAGGAAATAACTGGCTACTACCACGACGGACATTGAACTACGTCAGAAAAATGGGGAAAGAGAGAGAAAGACATACAGTGCGGCATTTTTTTTATTCGTTTACTAAGTAAGGCCTTCAACTACTGAGGTCTGAAATATATTAAAAATGAATACTTCCAATACATCTTGACGTGGTTTTTTGTCCCGATAAGTTGTCACTTTTAAACGACTGTTGTCTTGAAAATATTATTCAATGTTTTCAGTAAAATCGTATTCAAAAATTTTTCCTGTATTGAAAAAAATAAGTCCAAAACTAACAAAATATTCTGTTTTCCATACATGTTATCTTTAATGTTATTAATACAACCAATCCAATTTCAAAACATCCAGTGGTCTTTCTGAGTCGATATTATAGGTATAAACGGTTTGTTAGCACGCCGCGTGTTTGACTGTTTGACTGTTTGCTCGTAGTTGCTTCAATTTCAAGTTGTTTTCAAGAAGATGGACGTTGATTATGATAGTGGTAGTGATACTCCATCAGGTATATCTGAGAAAGCAAATGCAATAGTATCTAATATGTTAACGGCCAAATCCAAGTTAATATATGAGAAAACATAATATGACCAATTTCGTGAAGGTTGCGACAAGAAACATGCTTATATGCTATTTTGAGGAAAAATCAAAAATTGTAAAACCTCCCACGTTATGGAGTGTCTACTCAATGTTGAAAAGTACATTGAATGTTAAGGAAAATATTGATATAAGGAAGTTTTCTAAAATGGTCCCGCTCGTTAAGTGCAAAAGCGTCGGATACCAAGGAAAGAAATCTACAGTTTTATCAGGAGATGATATCAGTAAATTTATTCAAGATGCTGATAACGAAACAAATTTACTTCATAAGGTACAGATATAATCATAATTTTGTAGGATTAGTAGTAATTTCAACAATTTTTATTTGTAGTTTGTCCTAAATTTGGGTATCAGCGGTGCTTGTCGCCTTAAAGAATTATAACATATAACTATTGATGCCACTGAAGATGCTGGATCTATATTGAGTGTTGAAAAACTTTAAACGAAGACCTATTGCACAAGAACGTTTACTGTTTCAAATTCTGATTATATTGAGATATACCGCAAGTACAGCACTACGGCTGCCTCATACAAAAAGTAACATATTATTTTTTAAATATTCGAGAGGAAAATTTATTAATCAACATGTGAGGATCAATAAGAGAGGAGAAATTCCCAGCTTGATTGCAAAATGGCTTGGAAAAGATACGTATCAGTGCTACATCAGTGTAAACATTTCCGATCCCAAAACTCCATGAAATCTCTATATTTTGATTATATTCATAGCAGGCTGAATTTCGCCACAGTCATATGGAATCCACGATATAATATTCATAAAGTAAGACTAGAGAGGATCCAAAATAGGTTTCTCAGGTTTTTGAATTATAGAATCAATGGTACGTACAACATCGATAGTATGAATTTGGCAAGACAAACTTTCAGATTTCTTCCACTTGAAAGCAGAAGAATCATCTCAGACTTAGTTTTCATGTTTAAGATCCTCAAGAACTTGTACGATACCTCCCTGCTTTTATCTTTGGTATCTTTCCACGTTCCGTCCAGGAACACAAGAAGTAAACTACTCCTCAGCGTCGGTTTTAAAAATACCAACTTGGGCCAGAACGCTATCATTCCCAGACTCAGCGACAGTTTTAATAAATATTGCTTCGGAATTGATGTCTCCTGTGTATCGCTTTCTTCCTTCAAGAACAAAGCTAGACATATTTTTCTCTAAATCATTACTTTTTACTTTTAGTTTTTGTTTTTCAGAGTATATCGTATCTATATATTGATGTATTTTGCTAGAATTATTTGAGTTTGTAAAACGTAGACTTAAGAATGCATTAGCGGATACTGTTTTGGGTGTTCACCTGTTTGTATCCCGAATTAGTAAATAAATAAATAAATACACAGGTCACTGTTTCAGGAGAAGCTCTGTAACTCTTCTGGCCAATGCACCAGGGGGCAACATTGCATCCATAAAACGTCACGGTGGTTATAAATCTGCCTCCGTATCAGAAGCATATATAGAAGATGGTTTGAATAACAAAATTGAGATTTCTACCAAAATATTAAATTTTCCATCTCGTATACAGTGCCGGATCATAAAATTTTTTCCACCCCAAATTAACGTTTGAACTGTTCATCTACAGACATGGGACAAAAACCGTTCTGAGTGGTATCAATGATACTAATTTTAGAAATAAATTCATTGTCATTGCTTGAAAGAGGGGCGGTATAGGGGAGGGCATCAATTCAATAATTTCAGATGGCATGGGGGGTTAAGTGACATATCGTTGAAAAAAACATTCAATTGTCTTTTAACCCATCTCATTTTTTTCGAATTTTGTTGAAATTTTTTTCATAATTTGCTTTCGAAACATGAAGTAAAAGTGCGGATCTGAATGGTATTCTTACCTCGATGAATGGATCCATGTGGAACATTGGGACAGAAAATATTTTGAATGGTATTACCAATGCAATTTTCTGAGAGAAGTAATATTGCAATTTATTCATTGATTGATTGTGTGTCTACTTCATTGAAAGTCTAAACTTGCCAATGAAACTTGCCAATAAAACTGAACTTTAGTCTTTACAAAAGTTTTAATGACGTTTTCCAGGTAGCACATCATATCGGCTGAATCTTGGTTCCATATTGGGCCAATTGTAAATGAAAAATTGATATTGGTCTAATATGGGTCAATATTCAAAAAATAATATTATATTAATAATATTGGTGGAATATTGGTTGAACCTGTTTTGAATGTAGATTGTCACATGTAATATTGGGTCAATATTGGTTGAATAATTTATACCAATATCGATAATACAATATTGTCTATATATTGTTTTCCACATCTAGAATAAATATTACAATCCCAATATTCCAGTCATATCGATTCTAGGTATTAAAAACTATATTGTATTTCCAAGTTTGATAGCACATTGGTTGAATATCATTTCAACTTTATCTAACAAATTGTATTAACTCATATTGGGTCAATACTGCTTCAATGATATTTACCAATATCATAAAACAATATAGTCTTCATATTGATTTCAACACCTAGAATGAATATTGCAATCCCAATATTCCTCTCAAATCAATTCTAGGAATAAAGACTATATTGTATACATTGGTTGAATATTATTTCGCCAATATTCCTCAAACCTTAATAATTAATATTGAGTCAATCCCTAATAGCACCATGAAGTCCGATGGTAATCCATAGGACATCCTTTCAGGACGTTCAGGACGTCCTTAGGATGTGCAAAATTGGTACCGCGGACGTCCATTGGACATCCGTGGGAAGCACCAATGTCTCGACTTCTCACCAAAATTGGACGTTCTATAAGGATATCCAATGGACATCCACCTGGGATGTTAATCGGACGTCCCCGAATTACATCAATCGAAAGTACATCTTGGACGTCCTTAGGACGTGCAATATTGGTACGTCCTTAGGACGTGCAGTATTGGTACCGCGGACGTCCATTGGACATCCGTGGGAAGCACGAATGTCTCGACTTCTCACCAAAATTGCACGTTCTATAAGGATATTCAATCGACATCCACCTGGGATGTTCATTGGACGTCCCCGAATTATATCAATCGAAAGAACATCTGGGACGTCCTTAGCATGTGCAGAATTATCAGATGTGTTTCAGGACTAAGATTATGATATTATTGTGGATTACTGGAGATACCGATTTGGATGGAACCAGATTTACTCACTAGGTAAGCTCAGCACTCTCTCAGAGTCATTCAATTCGGTTTTGTACATGTTTAAAGGATACACACAACTCTACTTGTCTTACGGAAACACCTTTTCCAAAACAGTGTTGAATAGGTTAGTAATAACTATTGAATAGTATAACAAACTTTTATTTTCATTTATAGATATAACTACACTGAATGAACACAAAATAACTTACAGAACAGTCACTAAACTAATTAATCACAAAAGACGATAGAAAAGCGACCATAGCTGGTAAATACTCAACAACTGTCTGTCAATTAGTCACTTGAACACAGAACACAAACCACAGAAAACAACTTTATGCACGGAATCCATACATAGAGGAATTGTTTGGTTTCAATCCTTATACGAACAAGAGAGACGCACAAACTTGAGAATATGGCCCCTGATGACCTCAATGATAGTGAAAAGGGTTTTATTTCAGATGGGTTGTTTTCGCTATAATGTTTAGCCCTATTGTAAATATGCGATCCAGTTTATACCTCTTTTCTGTAAAACCACTAGCTGGGATGTATACACGGGTACTGGGTACACATGGAGGACTAATTATTGTAACTGTTTTCGAATTTTGTTTAATTTTTATGATCATCCATCCTTCATCTTTGGATGGATGCACCTAGGAAACATTCCGAAAAATGTTCAATCCAGGACATCACAAGGAAGTCCTCGCAGGGACATTTTCTGAAATTCGCTGATTGGGATGACGTCCGATGTACATTCATCAAGGACGTTCCAGAATGTCCCCGTACCAGGACCACCATAGGAAGTCCTTTCGATGACATGCCAAATACATGTCAACCAGAACATCCAATGGATATCCTAGAAAATTCTACAAAATATATCCGAACCAGGACATCCCAAGGAAGTCCTCGCAGGGAGGTATTCTAAGATTAACCAATTGGGACGTCCAGTATTCATTCACGCGGGATGTACCTAAATGTCCCGTACCAGGACAACCATGGGACGTCCTTTCAAAGACATGCCAGAATACTTACTAACAAGGACGTCCGATGGATGTCCTAGGACATCCATAGGAAGTCCTTTGGGGAAATTCATGAAAATGCACTGAATCGGACGTCCCAAGGACAATGATTTTAAGTCCCGGACATTCGGACATGATTTGTACCAAATAGGGACGTCCCTAGGACATGGTGTGCTATTAGGGATGTTCAATGTTCAATAATATTTACCGATATCGTTAAAGCAATATTGTCTCCATATTTTTTCCCCCATCTAGATTAAGATAGATTTTGAATATTGGCCGAATATTCAATGAAACATATTGAAATTATATCATGATCAAACCTTGATAAAAATCCGCTAGGTGGCTCTACATATAGAACGTCTTCTAAAACTTAAATAAAATATATTAAATACTGCCCATAATATATTTTCAAGACAGCTTACTCAGTGGTTTTGGCGATCCAAAGGCAGACTCTGGTGACACCTTGATAAACTAAAAGACATTCAATAATTGACCAAGGTATATTCACTTCCGCCAATATATCCAAATGATATTGTACCAATATCGAGAAATGTTTTGAGGCCATTATTGCTTCAAGAATATTTCACCAATACTATTTTTGAAATGTCTAAACAATATTCGACCAATATCGCAAAATGTTCACATTTTACTTCTCGACAATAAAACGTTTGAATATTGTGCCAATATTGCACTAGCGATATTGTACCAATATCGCCGAATATTTTGAGGCCAATATCGCTTCGAGTATATTGCACCAATATTACTCAAGTAATATTGGAGCAATATAGCCGAATGTTCACATTTTTTTCTCGCCAATATTGCATTTCAAATATTTCGCCAGTATGTTCACATATTGTACTAATATTTTACCAATATAGATGTGCTACTTGGGTTCTCTAAAAAATAACTTGACTTCCTACTTTTTTCTTTTTTTCACCAATATACAAGGTCTCCAAGCATTAACAATAAACTTGAGCAGATATATTTTCAAACAATAAGTAATAAGTGTTAACAGATTGCTTTCACTGACGCTTAGAGTACAAACTTCACTCTCGGTATTCAAAAATGCAGTTCACTTTCTTAGTGTGTAATATTAAGTTGAGAATTCAGCTATTCTTTCAAAATTAGATCATTAGCTAATCAATTTAGCATTGAAAATCATAAATGGGAAAATTAGCAAAACAATTCAAAATTTTCAAGAATAGAAACTTTTCCAAAACATTAAAATTTTGGTTCCAAATATTAATACAGTGACCGCCAAAAAGTATGTACCATATAGGAAAAATTTTTATTATTGGAGTATTGGAAAAAATATTCTGGGGAAAAGTTTGTGCATGTCCGATAACCTAAAAATCGATTTTGACACATGTCACGTGATCGCTAGAATGGTGGCAAAATGAAAAAAATTGTAATGCAAAGGCAAAAAAGGGGTAAGATGGCAAGATATCAAAAAAAGTTAATTGAAAAAGTCACTTAGAATTCAATTTTATACACATAAACGAAGTTTCAAGAGATAATTCAAAAAAATTGAAAATAGCAATTTTTTAAAAATATTTTCCCATCTATTTAAAAATATTATTTTTTTTTCTTATGAATAGCTTGACTATACTGAAACATTTGCATTTTAATGATAATGACAAAACTTTCTCATTTTCTCCACACCAGAGGGCACTAAATTGAAAAAATGGGAATTTGTCAGAACCCTTGCTGTTACATCGGTTCGTATCTAACAGTTATATCCGAATTCCACGACCATTGTGATGACATGACACTCCAAAAACATGGTAATTTCCAGATTATAATCAAGTTCCGATGATAATCGTGCATGAGCGTTTCACTTCGCACATAAACTTGAAAATAGTGCGTCAAATTAAAGATTCTTAAAGTTTATGTGCAAAGTAAAACGCTCATACAACATTATTATTGAAACTTGAAAAAAATCAGGAAATATGGTGTTTCTAGATTGCCATATCAACATAATAGTTTTGGAATTCTGATATAACTGTTAGATAAGAACCAATGTAACAGCGAGGGTTCTGGCAAAAACCATTTTTTTTTAATTTAGTGCCCTCTGGTGTGGAGAAAATGAGAGAGTTTTGTCATTATCATTAAAATGCAAATGTTTCAGTATAGTCAAGCTATTCATAAGAAAAAAAAATAATATTTTTAAATAGATGGGAAAATATTTTTAAAAAATTGCTATTTTCAATTTTTTTGAATTATCTCTTGAAACTTTGTTTATGTGTATAAAATTGAATTCTAAGTGACTTTTTCAAATAACTTTTTTTGATATCTTGCCATCTTACCCCTTTTTTTGCCTTTGCATTGCAATTTTTTTCATTTTGCCGCCAATCTAGCGTTCACGTGACATGTGTCAAAATCGATTTTTAGGTTATCGGACATGCACAAACTTTTCCCCAGAATATTTTTTCCAATACTCCAATAATAAAATTTTTTCCCAAATGGTACATACTTTTTGGCGGTCACTGTATATTCGAATGCAAACATTTTAAAGCTCAATAAAACCATGAAAATTAGACCTCTCGTACAAGGTAGTACAAAAATGTGAATCGTAAGCAATTTTGTAGAGACAATTTAATTCATGCACTAAAAATGATATATGTCTCGGAGTTTTGTCATTATGACAGCGAAACAAGTTTGCCCTAACTTTTCCAGAAACAAAACAGAACCTAACTTCTAAAAGCATGACAACCAGAATTGTAAACAAATTTTTGATGACGTTATGTCAATTTTTCTCAAACTTGCGTTGTCAGAAAAGTATCTTATTTGTGAAAATGTCGCGATATGGACAGTCTTCGACTGGAGAAATTGAAGAAGCCATCAATAATAATGTGCCTCGCAATACTGTGAATTCAACTACGTCAATTTGGCGACAATTTGCGATGTTTCGGTTGGAAAAAAAAATTAACTCATTGCAGAAACTTCCACTGAAGAGTTAGCTTCTATTTTATGTGACTGGGCATTCAAAATGAAGAAGAACAATGGAGAAGACTATAAAGAGAGTGCAGTCAAAACGATTTGAAACACTTCAACAAAAATGTTACAAGGAGAAGTTCTTCAAAGAATATAAAATAATTTTTAATACGTTCACGGACATACAGTTTAAGATAACGAGAAATGCACGCGACACAAAACGCAACAATTTGCAAGCAATCCCAGAAAAAAGGAAAGTGAGTTCTACGGCTCTCACAAAACAATAAATTTTTGAAATGGCACTGTTCTGGAGTGAAGAAGAACCTGTAGGCCTTCAAAGAAAATTTTATCATATTGCTGTCTATGAATTGGCTTGGAGAGGTGGAGAAGCAGCAAATTATTTTAAAATCGAAACAGACAACCTTGGAAGAGAGACCGGAAGAGTTGAATATAACCCAGTGTTTTCGAAGACAGCACAAGCTGAAAATCAGAAGTTGGCCAACAGTAAATGGTTGGTAGCAAACACTGAAGAAGATTGTGTGTGTCCAGTGAAGTTGTTTAAACAAATTATGGAAAGACGGGGAAACCATATCACATGTGAATTTTTTTTTAACTCCAAATCCTCTCTGGCTAAAAATAAATTGGGAAGGATGGTATAAGAATTCTCCTATTGGGGTAAATGAAATATCGAAATGGACGAAATCTTCGGAGAAAAATATTGGACTTGATGTCAAGCGGGTGAAAATTACGAACCATTCTAATCGAGCTGCCGCCGTAACTGAATTAGCCAGGAGTGGTATAGGTGAACAAAAACTTGTAAAAATTACGGGACATGGCAACCCATCGTCATTAAAATCGTACCTTCAGTTAGATGAAGAATATCATGAAAAAATCATTGGTTCCATTCGTACTACCGTCCAGGAAACAGTTACTACCACCGCTCAAAATACTAGCATGCAGCAAACTATCAACAAAATACAAGAAAGTTCTGAAAATCAAGCCTTTTTTAATAATTGTGTTATTAACAATTGTACTTTTCCGTTAAATTAAATAAACAATTTTCATCTTATCTCTTAATTTGTTGATTCACATATTCATTAAATTGTCTTACCGAATTACACTCTAGCTTTTTTTTGTCGAAGTAAACTTGACATTTATAATTCGAATTTTGTTGCCACTAGGCAATTCAACTCAAAAAACTGACAAAAAAAATTACTCGTCCTACGGACTCGTAATTTTTTCAGGTGCAGTTTTTTTCGTTAAATTGCCAGGCAACAATATTCTCATTAATACATGTCAAGTGTACTTCGACAAAAAAAAAAGCTCTCGTGTAATTAATTATAAGTGAAAAAATGTAAAAGAGTTGCATAATGGTGAAAACAAAGAAAAAATCTCCCTTTATCGTTCCCCAATTTGGCGACCATTTCCAAATTTGGCATCAGAGTAAATGGATTATTTATTCATACTTTTGGTAATAACTCCTCCGAAAAAAAAATCTTATGGCAACAAATTCTCTTCTGTACAAAAACAAATTGTTTGAACAAAACAGAGTTCTTTGGGAGATCGTTTAGTAATGACCGATGATGGACCCTTTTCCCATATACACCCACTACTTTGTTTTTGGGGGTGGACCACTCTATTTCCAAAAGTATTTCTTGCTCAAAAGCGAGTACTGAGGACAATGTTTGGAATCCCAATGACTAATTCATGTAGAAAGATATTTCAAATTAACAAAATCATGACTCTACCGAGTCTGTATATATATAAACTATGGATTTATATTTTCAAAAACAAAGATAAATTTGTCCAACCTAAAATTCATAGTATGCAAACACGATATACCGACCTATTACATACTGATTTTCACAAAAGCAAACTGGGATATAGATTACCTGATAGTATTGGTACCAGAGCCTTCAATTCTTTGCCATCCTCAATTAGAAATTTAGAGTCGATGAGCGCATTCAAAAAAGATCTGAAGAACTACCTAACTGAAAAAAAACTTCTACTAAGTTAGAGATTTTTTTTCTTAACAATATTGGGATTCCATTCATCAATATTTTTCATTGTTATTCATTGTTCTTTGTTAAATTTTACTTTCTTGTACTTACATATTGTGTAAAAATATTGTATATATGTATATTACTGACAAATCCTGTACATTTATGTAATGTCTTTGAGGAGAATAAAGACTACTACTACGTAGGCTTATTATGGCAAGTACGTGTCCGAAAACAACTACTGCCCTAGCTACAAATTGTTTGTTATTTTTAATTTACATCATTAAGAATGTTGCCGACATGTAAAGTTTCATTGAGAACTAAAAAATCACTTTTGTGAAAGTTCACATTGTTTTGCTATTTTTCTTGCTGAAGTGATCGGCTTACAAAAATGAAAAGGAATACACAAAACTACTCTTAGTTGGTAGTTTCTTAAAATTCTACGGATGACATCGCAACATACCTATTATTATTTATTTTACTGTTGATCATGCACTTCAAGGTAAAATTAGCTTCTACTATCACTGTACTTATTCCAGTAAATCTACTTCTCAGAAAGAAACTTATTCAACTGGTTTGATACAATTTATTGCAAAATAAATATTCAAGAAATATGAGGAATACACCTATCAAAATGTTTCGAAGAGTCAACCCACTTTTTAACAAACAAATATTTACTTTGTGAACCGAAGGCTATCAGGACAAATTCATCCATTGTAATATTGGTATCAACGAGTCCAATTCATAGGGAGTAAGTATAAACTTACCAACCTTGGAATTCCCTTCATTTTATCAACATTTGCAAGACCAAATTAAATTATTCCGATTAGCCGTTGGAAATATGACACCATATACAGGGTCATTATGAAATCGTCGATATCTCGCCTGAAAAGAAGTATAAAATGTCAATAAAACAATTTCAACCAATTGTAAAATTTTAATTATCATAGTAGTTAGTAGCGATATTTTCACCTATATATCAGAAAGATATATAGACCTATACAGGATGTCCTACAAAGTACCCCGCAGTTTATGATGTCCTGATCAAATGTTTCCTGGGGCACAACGAGATCAAGTGGAGAGTTTATGAGAAAAAATTATACACTGAATAATACGATACTCATGAAACACAAATTGAACAAGAAGAAGAAATTAAACAATTGATGGAAATTATCTAAGACTCCCTATACAGGGTTATTAATAATTACATACATTTTATGTAATTCTTTGAACAAAAGCTGTCAAACGCAAAAGCTCGTAGACTTGAAGAATAAGTAAATAGTGTTTGATTTTGATATTGGGTGAAGTAAAAGGGCACCGTCTCATGTCCAAGACAAATTACAGAGGGGTCACGACGCAAAAGCTCGTAGACTTGCAGTATATTATGATTAATACTTGGGTGGCTCTTGTCTATTGGTTGCATGTTATACGGATCCTATAATTCGGTTAGGAGATAGCAAATATTTGGTTTTTGGAATGCGAAGCATTACCCAAAAACCATACAAGACAGTAGTAAGATGTGCGCAGGTACCGTTAGTTCGAGCACTAGATTTACACGTGCATTAGTATTCATCTATAGCATTTTCTTCTCCTTCATCTTGCATGCACTTCATAAAATGAGTACATAATGTGGCTGTAACATTATTACAAATAGCTATAACTATTATATACGTGACCAATATTTTTTGTGTGAAAACCGGGCAGCATTATGGAAATTGTAAACATTAGTACAGACAACATGCACGTGGTATCATCTCAAAGTAACAGCAATAGTAGCATTAGTAGCATTGAATAGGACTAGTTTCGGGGGTCTACCTCATATTCAGTGTCGCTTTGTAGTCTGATTAACAAGTTCAAAAACGTGCTAATTCTTGAAAAATTATTGTTATAAATTGAAAATAAAATTATTCATGTTTTATCGATTAACGACTGAAATTAACGACTACATGTAGGGATCTTCAAATATGGTGCACAATATATAGACCAAGCTATAGAGGTTTTTTCCCCACAAAATAAAAGACGCAAATGACCTATACCAATTTGTATTAAATAGTTCGTTAATGAAAACCCCAAAATCGCTTTGTGGTATTTTTTAAACAAGAAATGTTGAAAAAAATTACAACTTTTTTGGTTCTTTGGAAATATCTCAAAGATTATTCGAAGAATCGTTTTACTGTCAATGGAACTTTTGTAGAGATTTATAAATCCTATAAAATCCTGCATTTTCCTCTGAGAAAATCCGGGAAAACCTCGAAAAAAGAGAAAAATTTTCAATTTATTTTTATTTTTATAAATCTGAAGCTGGACAAACCATATTGCGGAAACTGATAGATAATAATATGTGGTTCAACTGTGCGCAAGAAGTTTTCTGTCCGATGTGTAGTTTTTGCACAATCGTATTTAAGCAATTTAGGGGAAAACCTTGCAAGAAGCGCCGATTTAAGGGAAATCGTCGTATTCAAATTCTGTGAACGGCATCTGGAAGTAGAGATCTACAATTTGTATATTTTGGATTTTCACCTGAGAGGTGGGAAATGTGTTAAAAAATGTCATTGATCAAAACGCTTCAAAGTGCGTCCGAAGTCATCCGAAGTCACCCAAAGTCGAACTGAAGTAAATACGAGCGACTTCAGGTGCACTTTGAAGCATTTAGAGTAACTTTCAGTGACATTTTCAACACATTTCCCACATCTCAGGTGAAAATCCAAAATATACAAATTGTAGATATTGATCTCTACTTCCATATACCGTTTACAGAATTTGCATAAGATGATTTCACTTAAATCGGCACATTAAGAAAAATTTTACCTTAAATTGTTTATAACGTGATTGTGCAAAAACTACATATCAGACAGAAACCATCTTGCGCACAGTTGAAGCAATATTGTTTGTCCAGTTCCAGATTTATAAAAATTGCCTCTTTTCGAGGTTTCCCCAGTCAAAAATGTACTGATCTGGGAGTATAAAAAATCATTTTGTAGATTTTATAAATTGCTACAAAAGGTCCATCGACTCTAAAACGAATCCTCGAATAATATTTGAGATATTTCTAAAAAACCAAAAAACTTTTCACTTCTTGTTTAAAAAAATCCACAAAGCGATTTTGATGGGGCGAAAACAGGGGTTTTCATTTACGAACTATCTTATAAAAAGAAGTATAGGCCGTTTGCTTCTTTTATTTTGTGTCAAAAGAGCCTCTTATTTTTATTTACATCTTGGCCTAATAAGCTTCCATTTGAATGGGATCGGAAAAAATTTTAAATCGGAAACTGTGTGTTTCATATACAAGCATAAAACAAAATTTACTGTTATAAATAATTAATTGAAATTGCCAATCCCTAAATGTACTCTGATCAAAATATCAATTATTTATAATGGATGTGATACGTTCAATCATACCTTCCATCAAACATTACAAGTATCAAATCACTTTTTTGGTTTAGAAAGGACGTTTGCAAGAGTTCTATTTATAATGATGAAACCATAAAACACATAATTCAAGCATACGTCGAACATAGTTGAATTCAAATATCCTTTATTAGAGACTTGAAGTTATTACAATACGTGAATCTTCACGTAGACGTTAACGTACAAAATATTATAACGTTTACGGGTTGCTATGAAATTGAGTTGAAGTCTTGAAGGATGAACGTGTATGTCAACCGTTAACCCTAACCTGTTAATTTGTTTGTATTTTGCTATTATGTTGTTTTCTCTGAACAACTGGCTAAGAGTTCATCTTTGCGGATCTTAATAGGAATTTTAACCAAATACAAATCAAATTCTTCCGGAATCGGTTTTTCGAAATTTTCATTGTTTTAAATAAATCGAAATACAAAACATAGACCACCAAAAATACATTAATGAAATGATGATTGAAGTAAAATTGTAAATAAGGCTTTGTCACTTTTTGATGTTATGGCTTGGGAGTCAAAATTCGCTCATTCGCAACTCATAGGTGTGATTCGCATATTCTTCGGTTTACGTGCGTTGATTTTTAAGGTATCCGTGTGGGACCGTTACTTTACGTATGCCCGTAAACCAACTTTCAACGTTAACGTGAATAGCTGACGAATGTGCATGCTTAGATGTCACTTTGAGTGTTAACGTGTACGTTCATGGCAACACTTCCACTCTCTATTTCTTCCATCTGAATCACTTTTTGAGTTATATTTTTTTCTATGATTCCATGTACTTCTCGTCATTGATGGATAGGGACGTTTTCACCAAGTGTTGCGGCTGGACTGGCAGAAGATGGCAGAAATGAAGGGTTCATTGATGTGATGATGAGCGTTAATGTTGTATTTTTTATACTCATTTAGGTACATGAGCTCATTCTCGCCTCAGTGACTCCTCGGGTGGTACTGTAGGTTTTTCCTGCAGTGGGAATAGCAAATGCGCCACCTTTTTTAGTTGTCGCCCAGGAGCGCTCATGACAGAGGTACTCTCTTTCGTCTGCACTTATGTTTAGATTGACAAGTGTATCGGTGATTATCGAAATAGCAATTCCTTTGAATTTGATAATCAAATTATGTTGCTTGGCAACCACACGAGCGCTTGCGCGAGTGTGGTTGCCTAAAACAACATAATTTGATTCGAAACCGAGAAGGAATTAACGATAGTCGCCGATAACACGTTGTATTTGTTAAGATTATTTCATGAATAAAATGGAAAACATTTTTATTTATTTACTATTCAATTTCACTAGGAACATCCCACATTTAGTTCTGAAATTATGCAACTAACAAAACATTTACTTGATATTTCAAACATCCCTCTATTTCAGTTACCAATGACAGAGCGCGGCATTCGTAGTTTCGTCATTGCATGTCTAGTCTACTGCTTCTCGCTCGAGGTTATGTTTTGATAACATTTTGATTAAGTGATTTGATTAATCAACGAGTATGCAAAATTTGTCGAAAATTGTGAAAATAGTGAGTGATTATTTAGTTTTGGTCAAAGTTTGGTGTTGTGTCATTATAGCAGCTTGCTAGTTTGTGTTTTGATAATTACCAATCAGGAATCGAACTACAAAATCGAAAACACATCATATACATATCCAGTAGCCAATCAAGAGCCGAACTACAAAATCGAAAACATGATGTTTTCATTTATCAACACAAAAATTTCAACCAATCATAACACGCTATTTTAGCATAAGTGAAATAATCACTATTATAGTCTAATAATACATACCTATTTCAATTTATATTTTTATTTGTACTTGAAAGCTTTATCGATAAGTTGAAAAACTTCTGACATTAAAGTATATTTTGACTTTGACTATGATCGTTTCAATATAAAATCATCATCTGATGCAATCTTGGATTGGCTGCCATTTTTATTATGAGATGGCAATCATGGTTATTTGTAATCCTAATTCACCCATTGAACTGAGTTAGCATCAAATGAGTATCCCTAAATTATACTTAAATCTGGGCTGTCCAATGGTCACTTCTCAAAAATTTAATGAAAAAAAAAATATTAAAGATCTGTAGTGTACTTTGAATATGAGGCACCTTTCATCGGAGAGGAAACATTTTGAATTCGAACAATTGCATCCAGAGATATGACCGTTTCAATGAAGTCAACAACCGCTATTTTGCATAGGCTGTCATTTCCGTAGCTACCACTATGAAATGGCTATCATGGTTATTCGCGATCCTCATTCATACATGTTACTGTGTGAACAAGGAAAATGAGTAGGTACCCCCAAATTATACCATAAACTCGAATTTGGCTAGTTCATGTTGTGATGATATATTCAAATAATTGAAAAGAGATATAATATTCATACATTTTATTTCATATATAATGGTAAGAGCATGATATATAGTTATGAAAATGTACAAAGCCCAGCCCGAAAAGCAGTATTCGAGAACAATAATTGAAAGCAAGAACCCTTTCTTGTTGCGGCAAGAAAATGCATAGGAATTGATAAATATAATCAAATAAAATATAACATCACATCAACTGACTGAAACTGTTTTTCAAACAATATTCAAGTCAAAGAAATCGGTTTTAAATAACTACACAATTTTGCTTTCAGAGTAACTTATAAATATATACATATAGATTCTTATTGGTGTTTGACAAATTGAAACAGCCTGACCTTTACCAAATTTGTGGATAATTCTACTAACATGTGTACATTCAAACTTGAAGTACACACCTGCTGACAGCTGGAAAGAAGAACAAAGTTCTGAATTTCCAAAGCTCTAATTTCAAGGATGATGAATTCTAGACAAACATTGTTAAAACTGGTCTAAACGTGTGTCGTGTACCTAATTTATTGGCATAGCTGAATTAGATCAAAATTTGCCATTTTTTATTGGTCAAACACCCCTTTTACTTTGTTGTAAATCCATTACAAATTATATCTTAACAAAGGACAGACTATAGATATTTATACATAACAAGTTTTCAATTTACAAAATATATACATTATGGATTGATTGATTAGGATATGATATCAAATATAATATAGCAACTATTTATGAAAGTTTTCTTCTTCTCTGATTGTGAATAATGGAAATTCCAAAATTCCAGAAAATATTTTTTTGTTAAAGGTTATATTATTCAGAAAATGATTCAAATATTCATAATGTGAAACGTTTTATTGTGAATTATAGAAATAGTACGAGAATTATGAGCAGCAATCTCTTTTTAAGCTAATGACTGATTTTGCCATTCTATTTGGGGAAAACGTAAATTGAGTCCCAGTTCCACATTCCTACCTGAATTCAGTCCCGCTAATAAAATCATACTACGTGAATTGTGTCCCCGATTTCAATTTAAGCAATGCCCAGGATATTCTTAGAAAAGTGTTAGGACTAGAGCGATTATATTTGCATTCTATATCAACAAAATTTTCATTTATTCTTGTATTTTCTAACAGCGTAATAACAAGGATATATTTTGTGTTTAATGTTCACGAACTCAAATGTTAAATTTCTAAGCAAGGTTAGTTCGTATTGGTTACCTGATGGAATAACAATTAATAAATGCCAAACTCAACTTACGCCGGTCGAGGATCTATCATTATTTCTGAGTAACATCTTGAACAAACCTCATCTTGTTAAGCAAGAACCCTTTATAACTATTGATTTTTGTGAATGTCAAGTTGTTATCGGTTCAGGTTTATTTTCTACAATGATACAAGTTGCATTCAGTTGTGTTGTATACATAACATGATGATGATGACAAAGCAATAAATTGAACATATAAATATAAATACAGATTATTTCAACAATCCCCCCTGATTCAGTGAGAATTCAGTCACTGCATCTGAATATTTGAATCATTTGGAAATATTGTTCATATTTTTAACAGGTTCGTCAATATTTAAATCTCAATCGGGGTTACAAAAAGGGCAAATTTCGTATGTTACGTACCTACGGTTATATAAATATCATTACAATAAAACTATTAACTATTCTAATAAATTCAGCTTGCTATTGGTTTTCCTCAGCTGAGCCCTCCACGGTATAATATTCGGTGGTTCCTCATCAGACTGATCGTTATAGTTACTTTCTTGATCAAACTTCATACATTCGTCGTTGTTGTTATTGATGTCTTCTTTGCCGTTTTGCTCCGTCTTTTCGAAATGTCTCAAACAATCGTCGGTGTCGTTGAGTTTGTGAATTTTTGGTTCATCGTGTACCTTGGGGGTATAGAGAGTTGATCTGAAAATAATATTGAAATATTATTCTTGGTTTTAACCTCCTCTTTATGAAGCACACCAATCGGTCGAGCCAATGGAGCAAATTATTTAGATTAAACAGTGACCACCCATGATGAGGGTAATTTTGAAGTCGAGAATTGGGATTTCTAAGCATCTTGTCTAATAGTTTGAGGATTTTTTGAGTCAATTTTTCTATTAATAATAAATGAGCAGTCACATATTAATCACTAAACTGATTCGATAATCAAACAGACAACTCAAACTGAACTGACGCTGTCAGAAAAGTAGGGGCCAATGACATAGTTATCTAATACCTCCCCAAACATTTAGAGACCACGTTTCTTCAGAAGTGGCTCTGAACATATGGGGTTACTGGTCTGAGTAATAATGATAATTATGACGGCCCATAAAACGAACTGCAGTTACGCTTAGATTCACCGATCAAACGAATCGGAAATATTTTGTATGAGGGTAATCACCAAAAATCATGAAAAACAATGACAAGAATATGTTCAAGAGTTCATTCCATTTTTTGACAAAAACGAAATTTGCTGTTCAATGAATACAAAGCACGTAGCGCCTGTATAACTAAATTAGATGTTTAACAACCCTGGAGTAGTGTATGTATATGTTGATTCGCTTTTGTTATTAAAAAACTACTCAAAACGTTTAGCGCTTTTGTAATCGGTTCCAGATGGCAGCCTCATAGGATTTGAGTACAACGGACTCATGTTCCTACTTAGTAACGTTTGTCTTCCAATGATACTTTCGTTTTTCAACGGACTTTTCTATTTGATATTTCTATTTGTAACATTATGATATTTGATGTAATTGCCTACTCCCTAAATCTGGTCAGTACATGGATAGATATAAGGAGGGCCTAAACGTAAGTCCCTCCAAATCAACCATTGTAGCGTTTTCCGAAGAAGGAAATTAGAGAGCTCAAGACCTCTGATCCTCCAAGGTACAGCTGTCGGGGGAAGCCAAATATCTCGGGGTGATTTTAGACTCGAAGCTCACATGGAACCAACAGCTGAAAAAAGTAAAGAAGAAAGCCGAGACGACGTTGATGATAGTCAGACGGGCACACGGGGGCACATGGGGGGAACATGGGGGCTAAATCCCAAAATGATGAATTGGATATACAACATTGTGGTAAAACCCATGATCACATATGCATCTTTGGTATGGTGGACAAAGACAACACAAAAAATAGCCGCCGCTGAGTTGAGCAAGGTACAAAGACTTGCATGCCTTAGCATAACGGGAGCTATGAAAACAACACCAACATTAGCAATGGAAGCACTGTTGGACCTCCCACTGATTGATATAACAATTATGGGAGAGGCGAGAATGGGACTTCTAAGGCAACAAAAATCGAGCAATGGAGCAGATCACAAGATAAAGGATATAGTGGGAGGAAACATTCTTGAAATGGAACCAACGGACCATATGACTACTAGATACTTCTTCAACAGTAACTTCGAAGTTTTCATACAAGATCGAAGAAAATGATCAGATGACAACATCAGGGGCAAACCTGGAGAGAGGATCTGGTAAACGGACGGATCCAAAACCAGGGAAGGAACTGGTCCTGGAATATACAGTGAGGGGAAAAACTTCCAAATAAGCGTCTCACTAGGAACAAACACCTCCGTATTCCAAGCAGAGATGTACGCTATCTTGCAATGCGCAAGAGAAATCAACTTGAGGGAAATGCGCAATGCAAGGATCAAAATATGCTAGGACAGCCAGGCGTCACTGAAGGCTCTTATGAACCCGAAGGTTACATCAAGACTGTATGGGAATGCCGAGAAGAACTCAGTGTCAGAACAGAACAAAACAACTTTGATGTGGGTTCCAGGACACTGTGGCATCGAAGGCAATGAAAAAGTTGATGAACTAGCCAGAAACGGTTTATCAACTCCATATATTGACCCAGAACCCGCACTCGGGATTACTAAATCCGACATTCGAGGATGCATTCGGGACTGGATCAAACGAAAACAAAGGGAGAGGTGGGACAAAGCCCCTCTCATGCACCACGCGAAAACATACATTAAAGAACCGACAAAACACAAAACTCAAGAACTACTCAAGCTGAGCAGGAATCAAGTTAGAACTATAACGGGCCTTCTCACTGGTTACAGCCCAATGAGAAAACGCCTGCACAAAATGGGGCTGTACAACGGAGAACTTTCCTGCAGACAATGCAAACACGAGGCATTAGACTGCAAGAGACAGGCAATATTCGGGAAACCCAGGCTAACTCCCGAAGAATACAACAGTCAACCGGTGAAGAACCTGTACAGACTGGTACAGGGGACTAGAGTTACGGAGTGGGTGCTGTGAAACCAATTGAAAAGCACAAAAAGCCCAAGAGACTGAGGTGCAGCTGGTGAAAGGACCAGCATCCGAAGGGAAAAAAATTGCCTACTTCTTAGGTATATGGGGGAAATAGAGGCTAAACAACTTCCAAACTGTGAACTCTGCTCGCAGAAGTCTGTGAGAAGTAATAAACTATTCAAAAGTAACTAGTTGCGACAGCATCCAAGATTCTGTAGTTGTTAATAACTTTTAATGTGTTTTGTCAAAGTCAAAATATACTTTATTGTCAGTAAATACAAGACTTATAGAAAACTTATTGACAATAATTGATAATCTTCTTCCGATTCTTTACATCATCCAAGAATATTAGCATTTCTAGTATGTTATCATGGAACTACAGTTTTGCAGTAAGTTATACTCCAGCCAGAATAAAACAAATGTTGAAGTAAGTATTCGTAAAAATTTTACCTTATCTTGTGCTCAGTTTCTTCTTTTTTCATTATCAGCTGCCTTTTCCAGTGAGGAATAGCTTGCAAGCGCTTCTCCTCAGCTTCTCGTAGTAATTGCTCTTCTAACTCTTTTCTGGCTTTTTCTGCAGCTTTTTTGGCCAGCATTTGTCGTTTCCAAGCGGGAATAATATTTCCAGTGTTGTCTTTTTCAGGAACCTACAATGACATGAATGAGCCAAAAAGTAATGGTTGAAAACCAACCCATATCCATTAATGAATATTATTGAGAACATTAGGATTGAGTACTCATACAATATTGTCAAAAATAGATCGAAAGCACTGTATATAAAAATATTTTATCATCATTCAATACGTGGGAAACCTTTTTACCTTTTACAATTCAGTACGTGAGCGAAGTTATTTTATTTTGAAACACAATTGTGCCATAAAACTCAAGAAAAGTTCTAAATCGAAAAATAATTTTTAGCTACCCTGTATAATTTAAGGGCATGAGAATAGATTATAAATATCATACATCTGTCTATAAAATAGCGTTACAATTATTTCCTTTAAAATTTCATAATGAAAACGTTGAAAAAATACATAAAATTCTTGAGAAAAAATGTACGATTCTAGTTTCATTTAAATAACATTTCACTATTTTTTAAATTCATAATCAAGTTGCATTATTGAACCCAAAGCCAGAGCCTCAGAGGGTAAAGGAATATTAAGTATACAGGATCTGTCAAAAAGTCATTGCGAAACAAAGTTGCTCCTGAGTAAAGTTATTCTGGGCTTTCATTGTCTAAAGAAAAACAAAAAAAATTAAATCTTCTACAATTTTATTCACACTTGATAACGACTGTAGATTGCAACAGTTGAAACGTCGTGAATAAAATTGCAGAGAATTGAAGTTTTCTTTGCTCTTCTTTAGACAATGAAAGTCCAGAATAACCTTACTCAAAGTGAAACATTGTCAACCACTTCCAAACAAAATTTAGTCTTTCTTTAATGACACACCCTGTATATTTCAATTTCAATTCTTCTCAAATTTCTAAACAAAATTGATGTGGCACATCATATTTAACATTTGTTAACCGTTCATCAAGTTACATTTGGAAGTTTCTAGCTCTATAACAACGCCGCGTCTTTCTTTTTTTCTAATAGTGATGATCTTGAAAACATATGTCAAAAATACATTTAGTGTGAATAATTTTCTCGCAAAAATGGTACGTTTGAGTAGAACCAAGCGTATTGAGATTTTGATGATCACAGGATATGGTGATAGAAGTAGTGGATTTTTAATGAATTGCATCCCGAGGGTTTTTATGAAACTGGAGGTGTCAAAGATCGACCAGAAAGTGGAAGACCAGTAAGCGTTATAAATGAAGAAAATTATTGGAATTTTATGTTAGAAGTATTGCAAAATTCAATAAATTCGACAACACAAGGGGCTTTCAAAACATGAGTCGATATTCCAATCAAAAAATTTGCAAACTACAAAAATTCCATCTATATGAAATTCATTTGTTACAAGAATCAGGGGTTGATTTGTTAATATCTTCAGTTATCCTAACTTTACAATCTGCAAAGTCTGGTTTGCTTTTAAATAACCCCATAATGAGGTATTTTCTAATGAGTTTTGCTAAGACTTAGGAAAAAGTCGTTCAAGACAATGTAATGTCAATCTAGTAGACTAAAGTAATTTTGATATTCATAAGTTGCTGACAAACGTCCGTGTATTGAAAGATATTTGTAGGTGTATTTGATTTAATTATGGCTCATTTATCCGAAAATCACAGAATAGACATTTTGATTATGATTGGATAGGGTGATAAAACGAGAATTCCAAAGGAAGTTTGTGAAATCTTTAATAATGAATACCCAAGTGAACACGTCTCACAGTCCACAGTTAGCAAAATAGAAACAAAATTTCGTGAAATCGGTCATGTAAAATAATTGGATGAGGAAAAAAAAGATTGTACTGTTAGCTACAGAGGAAAATCCGCAGATGACAGGAAGACAACTAACCACCGACAATGATATAAGTAAATCATAGATATTGGGAGCTTTGCAAACAGAAAAATACAATCCTTATAAAATTCAGTGGGATCAGGAGTTAAATGAGGAAGATCCTGATAGAAGGCAACAATTCTGTGAAATGATGATAGACAGAATGAAAGCAGATTTGCAGTTCATAAACAAAATTATATTTTCTAACGAAGCTACATTTCATTTAAATGGAACGGTAAGTTAAAACAAAACTGTAGATATTGTAGTAGTGAAAATCGTCATTAGATGTGTGGAGCTCACACACAATATCCTAAAAAGTGAACGTTTGGGCTGGTATCATCAACAACAAAAGGTCACAATTTTCACTCCGATTTGAAAAACGTATTTTTTTGGAATTTCTTCCTAACGTTTCGCTAGCGCGAGTGGCTATCTTCTTCAGAGGCTTATACATCATGAATAATCTCAGATTTTTGTCAACAACAAAATGATTGGCCCTATTTAAGGAACAATTAATAATGGTGAGGTTTATTTACATTTTTAGATTAATTTTTCACAGCCTACATCAAAGATACTTTTTCCTGGTGTTAATGATCCAAATGCAATAGACAGATCAATTTGGCACCAACAGGGCGAAGCTCCACCGCATTACAAACGTATTGTTAGAGATTATTCGAACGAAGTTTTTCCCAATAGGTTGATTGGAATACGTGGAACTATTGAATGGCCGCCTAGATCTCTTCTCAATTACTTTTCATGAGGTTATATAAAAGTTTATACAAATAGACCAGACACGTCTGTAGATTTGAAAGTTAGGATGATAACGGAAGAAATTAACAACATAACCCCTGAGGACCTACGAAATGTTCTACGAGAATTCTAAGATCGCCTTGCTTATTATCAAGAAGTGAATGGTGGTCATTTTGAACACTTAACTCAACTGTAAAATAAAATGGAAAATACCTCCTAAACAGTGATGATCTTAGAAGAGTGAAATAGATTTTTGTCGACCAAAATGTATTGGAGGCCTAGCGAAAGAGATGTAATTCACGCATCAATGGAATGAGTGATTATCTGTGAGTGATACTACTGAATAACATTCTCCCTCATCTTATTATAGATAAGAATCTCCAATAATCAACTATCTGAATGAAAATGCAAATTTTCACTTTCAGATTTTTTCTCTCAAGTTATATAGGGTTTTTCACAATATCTATCAGATGTAGTTCAATGTCCAGCGTGGCTTTAGCCGGGGAAGTAGTTGTTTTCTGTTAGATATTACAAAAAATTAACTTCAATTTATCGTAGGTTTTTTCCATTTCCAGAGGAGTCACGTATTGGTTCAATTTTCAATTGATAATGTTCCTCTTAACAACATGAATCCCTTCCAAGAGAGGTTATCTCGTACGATGGACAATAGCGACTAAATTTTAACTTTCCGTCGCAGATGATTCCACAACTGACTTTATGAACATCCTGTTCATATTTCCAATAAAATCAACTTCCAAAACATTATGTTACCTTATTTCCTTCATTCTACGTAAAGTGTGAAAATGTTGCATTTTCGATACAAATTTTCTCCGTTGTGATTTCACCAAATTTGGTAAACTTGATATTGATATTGAATGGAAATTCCTTTCGAACAAGATGCCACATGACCCCACTTCCCATTTGAAATTTTTGAGGTGTGCCCCTAATTCAGAAAGGGGTTATATTATCATATTATATTGCCAAATTGAGAATAGAAATCGAATTGTTTTGGTTTTTTCTAACACATACTTTATAATACTAAAAGTAAATTAATTCCATACCTATACACCGCACTGTTACGTATAGTGGAAGTAAGAAAAAGGAGCCCAACTGATGCCAAAAGATTATAAATATTTGACTTTCTAGGCTATTTCGAACCCGAACAAATAATTGAAAGGTAGACTTGATCGATGCTCTTTCAGATGACGTCAAAAACAAAATCATGCAGCGAACGATAGAATAAGTAATTCAGATGATTGGCACACTTTAGAAGCATTTAATTTCGGAAGAACTCACCTTTTCAACAAATTTGGTAGTGGATAACTGCTTCGTAATCTCTGAAAACAACTCCTTCTCCTTATGCTCTTCAGTTTTCGCTTTTTCAATCTTCATTTTCTTAATACCGGTGATATCCCCCCTCGACATCTTCAACTCGGCTATCAAATCCGATTTCTGCGCCAAAAAGGGCTCACTCTGAAGACACTGTAAACTCATACTCCTGGTAGGCGCCGAGAATGTTTTCGAAGCAAGAGTTTTCTCAGTCCTCCTGAGCTGAACCGAGTTCAAATCCTGAATACTGATCGCCGACAAGGGCTGTTTCTGTTTCTTCACCATATCCGCTGACTGTTCTTGCTTCCCGGAAGAAAGTATTTCCGTAAAGTCCGGCAAAGGTGGGGGAGGCGGTCCTGGGATTTCTGAGTCCTTCTTTTCTTCCAGTTTGCCGCAACTGTCTTCGCTTTCCGAGAGACTTCTCACTGAACAAATCGACGATCTTTTATCGCTGATGCTGCGCAGATATTCCGACGGTTTGATGAGATTGTTGGTATTTCCACTACCGGGAAAAGATGGCGGTATGAAGGGAAGCACTCGTTGTTTATTCACCAAATTAGGGCCACCGTGTTTGTCCGAGTCTTCTGCGTCTAAACTGATGATAGTCAAGTCCGAACAAGAGGAGTTGAGACGGCGGGCTGCTGAAAAAGTGGGAATGATTCATTATTCAATTCTCTCATTATCTGAATTAATAATAACTCATCAAATAGACGTTGCATTATGTTTACATATCAGTAATTATTATTTCTGCTCAGGTTGGTAAGTGTTACTTGTAGTGAAATTGTGCTACCTTCATGTGAAGATGCTTTTTCGCACTTTCGAAGAAAATGCTTCGTATCGCTACTGTTCCACTTCGTATGTATCCGACAGATCTATTTACATATTGCCAAAATTAATGGTTAATTGCTCATTTTATATGGAGCAGCTGTGAGTCAGATCATAATTGGATTTTTATAGTTAATAATTATAATATTCAGGTGTTCTTAAATTATTGGTTTATAACCGTATTTATAATTTCTATAAATTAATATTTATTCGTTTCTTATCGTAGTAGTAGGTCAGTGATCTTGATACGTTATTTTGGAATAGTCAAATTTATTTGAGATACTTTCTCAAAGGATGTAGTCTGAACCGCTGCTCCTATAAGAAACAACCAAGAGCGAAAAATTGTAATTAGCTATTATTGCAATATTAATATACAGGGTGTTGTTGAATTCCCAAATCAGGAATGGTAAACTAGGTAGCTGATAGCTGAAAGGGTCATAGCAACTTCTGCCTTCAAGGTTACCTGAACAACGTTACAGTGGCACATAACTTGACAGTAGCCTACTATAATGTGTGTAAAATTATTATTTTAGAGTTATTTCAGTGAGGTTTTCAACACATTTCCCACCTCTCAGGTGAAAATCCAAAATATACAAATTGTAGATATTGATACCTACTTCCATATGTCGTTTCCAGAATTTGAATAAGATGATTTCCCTTAAATCGGTGTATTTAGAAAGATTTGCCCTTAAATTGTTTATAACGCGATTTTGCAAAAACTACATATCGGACAGAAACTATCGTGCGCACAGTTGAACTACATGTTATTATCTATCAGTATCCGCAATATTATTTATACACCTTCAGATTTATAAAAATTATGAATTTTGAAAAATGGCCTCTTTTTCGAGGTTTTCCTAGATTTTCTCAGTGAAAAAAGCACCGATCTGGACGTATAAAAAACCATTTGGTAGGTTTTATAAATTTCTAAAAAAGTCCCGTTTACTGTAAAACAATTCTTTGAATGATCTTTGAGATATTTCCAAGAAACCAAAAAAGTTGTAATTTTTTTAACTATTTCTTGTTTAAAAATTCCACAAAGCGATTTTGCTGGGGCGAAAACTGGGGTTTTCATAAAAAATTTCAAAGTTCAACTCAGTTACGAGCGAATAAGGTGCCTTCAAAATGTTTGACTTATTTAATAATTGATTAATTTACACTTTAATGTAAACTCTTCGATTAGATCGTAACAATGAAATTATACCGTTTTCGTTCAATTTTGTATCCACAGTGTACTTGATAAGCGAATTACCCCAATTTCCTCATGATATTTCAAAAAATAATTTGTGTATTATGATTGTTACTGCTACAATAAACTTTCGATATGTTTCGAAATGTTATACACTCCAATTTCCTTAATGATTTTTCAGTGAGTAATTAGTGTTTTAGGATTGTTATCCATGCGACTTTCAATTCGATACTATCAATGGATCAGTCGTGAAAATTAGAATCTAAACAATGCCTTTCTGAAAAGATATTGTCAATGGAAAAAATTGAAATTTTCAATAATTAGTTTTATAAGAAATTTCAAACCACAATAGGTACTCAACTATATAGGGGGAGAAAACTGTATAAAATATTTTTTACTCATCGTTCATGTTCATTACATTGGTTGAAGTGCGTCCAACGCCCTCTAGATGCAATATCATTTTTAATTTTTTTCATTAATTTTTCAAAACCGACTAGATTAACTGTATTTTACAAAATTGACCGTGAACGATATTGTCAAAATGCTCAAAGTTTCAATATTATCATTAATTTAAATGAATTTATATTTTGTATATTTATTGATTTAAATTTACACAATTTTTTTTTTTGGTGCTTTGGCATCGACTGCTATGGTCATTAGCCATGTGTTCTGTTCTCTACAAGTTTTTTCCGAAAGATTTTTTCTTAATGACAATAAAGTATATTTTATTATTATTTTCTGAAAAATCAAGTGTGTAAATTGTAAAGGGTCAAAATACGTTTTTTAAAATCCTGAGTAACCTTCTTGGGGTGTGACATACCCCAGATGTTTTGAAATGCCAATATTTCTCTTATTTGTGATTCCAGATATTGTTGGTTGCCTATAGCTTCCTAAAATAAAATGATATTTTATTTCAACGTGTAACAATAATTATTATGAACTTTAAGCAGCAGGAAGCTATGAAAAAGGGCAGGAATATCTACAAAACTTATGGAATACGGTTGACAATGATTCTGAGGACGATTTTGTAGATAATGTAAGTGATTCTGCTGATGATAAAGATAATATTAAAGTCCATAGTGTTCACTCAGATAATGAGAACTTTGTTGAAAATTAGCCATTTATAGAGAAATTGTTATACAAGATGATAATAACCATCCAGTCTCTAAACCGTAGAAGAGATGTCAGGAAATTAAAGTGTAGCTCGAAATTGCAGAAGGTGGCCAAAGAGAATTTTTTTCGCGATGATGGGTACTGCTGGTATTAATAGCCAACAAGTTCATAAGGCGACTACAAAATTTTTTACGAAAAAACATATTTTTTAAAAGAGTTGGGCTCAGCTTTGACATAACCTGCTTTACAAGCAAGAAAACATTATTTTCGTATTCCACGCAATCTTCGAATGAAAATTACCAAAATTTTGGATGAGCCCATCGAAGCTACAACAAATTTAGAAGTCGGACGTTATACAGTGTGTCCCACTTACCATGCTCACCATAGATCTCTTTAATGGTAAGAGATACGAGGTAGGTTAAATGACACCAAATGTGGAGTTTATCAAGGCCAACTAAAATGTGAAAAAATATTTTGATAAAATCTATTCGTTTTTGTTTTATACGCAAATAACAAATTTTGATCATTTTCATGTCTCTTGCAAGTCAATTTTGACCCACTTCTGGCGGTCCTAATAACTTGAAATTTGGCAGATGTTCATAATTCCGGTTACAATGCACTATGACATTTTTAATGAAATAAAAAATAAAAAATGGCGGCTCCTCCAATATGGCAGACGAGATTTGTGATTATGGTCCGATTCCATTCAAAATTGGTATGTGGGGGTTTTTGAGGTCGGAGATCATGATTTTTTTGTTAAAATTTTTAAATTCAAGATGGCGACTTCAAAATAGTTCTTGTTTTTGTATAAATGACGATAACTCCGTTCGATAGCATCTGTAAGAGAGAAAAAAGTTATTCATAACTAAGTTAGCTAGTAGTGAGCTATGACCTACATTTGAAAAATTAAAGTTAGTAGTGATATCTCAAATTCTAGAAGAGGTGGTATGAATTTCATATTTTTTTCGAAATCTCATTGAAAAACTGCCATAAGAATGTGAAATTCCTATTCGAATATTTTCATAAATGAAGAAGTTACGGTGGAGACATGAAAATTATCAAAATCTGTTTTTTGCGTATAAAACAAAAACGAATAGATTTTATCAAATTATTTTTTGACATTATAATTGGCCTTGATAAACTCCACATTTGGTGACATTTAACCGACCTCGTATCTCTCACCATTAAAAAGATACCCATGGTGAGCATGGTAAGTGGGACACACTGTATACACGTTACCAAATATGTCCTCGAACACAAAATAGAAAAACTAAATACCGCTGTATTGATTGCAATACTGCGAAAATTTCTGACGCATGTCAAATTATATTGTCAAAACTGTACCATGTTCATGAATGAATAACTTTTTAATTTGGCAAAAGCATAGTAATTTTTTTGGTACCACGTAGTTTAAGTATTTATTATGTTTGTTGATAAGAACGAGAGTTATGTGCCTTACTTTTTTTATGTAGGTAGTTGTTTTAGTAATGTGATGTTTTCTTGTTGCCTAAATTACAACAATTCTGATTTATGTTGTTTTTTGATAAATAAAAACTGTTGGAATAAAAATATTCGCTTAACTAATAATACGGTCACTAAAGTAGCCATTAAAAATAAAAATAAATAAAAAAATAAATCTGATAAGTTGATGATCCAATAAATATTTGTGACGGAGGTTAGTTGGGATTGGGATCAGTAAAAGTAAGAGAAAAAACTATTGTTTTCTTGCCAATGTTTCGAATTTAATTAAATTCATCCTCAGGGCTCTGTAACAATGGTTTCTCATGAAATTGATTTATTTGTTATATTTACTTGCCGCGATGTATTATAACATATGACAATTGTGTTAAAATGTTTGGATTAGGGATGGGAAACTGTACGTCACCCATATGTTCGGATCTTGTAATGTCAGAATTGCAACAACAATGTTTAAAAAAATTGTCATTCCAAGTACCCTTTTTCAAAAGATATGTAAAAAAAATTTGTAAAATTTGTTTTTACGAAACTCCCAGGTTTTCGGAGAAAACCCCTCAAAAGCAGAGCTTGTGCGAGCAAGGGAGATCCGGGACCTACAGTTTAAATAAAAGTGGAATCCGAACCACTTCAGCTCAGTGATACACGACCGGGGATCGAACCCGGACCGTCTGGGTGGAAGCCAAACGCTTTAACACCTCGACATGTCCTCGACATGTCGACGATATAATTTGAGATTGAACGACTTACCTTAAGGAAGTTCATATCTCAATTATATGAGGTAGCCACGTCCGAAGAGATCACAAAGGTAGTTGTTCACTGGTGCTCCGCCACTGCGTAAAGTTGAAATCGTGTAAAAAACTCCACTATTCCGTCGGCAACGTAGCCCATCAACCGACCTTGACTCATTATAGTTTTTTCGCTGACTAGATAGATAGCTACAGGGGTTGCGAGTCATCGGGAGGGTGGGTGGTGATCTCTTCGGACGTGGCTACCTCATATAATTGAGATATGAACTTCCTTAAGGTAAGTCGTTTTATCTCAAATTATATAGCGGTAGCCACGTCCTTGAGATCACGAAGGTAGATGTTTAAAGAAATTTTGTAGCTAATCCTGTTGAAGAATTAACAAAGTGTTTTTGGTAATGCCACTTCAGTTCAATAAACTTTTTGCAAAACGTCTTCATGAAATCCGCAATAAAAAAGAAATCAATATAATGATTTGATAAGGTAAGTATACATGCAGAGCATGAACGCTATGTATCAAAAATATATTTGGCAAATTAGTCAGTTTTAATTATGAATGTATTCGACTTGTCCGACCATCCAGCAGCTTTTCTTGTTATTTTTAATTTTTGAAAAAATTTGCACAAGCTGTGCTGTAGCCAACTGTAAAATCAAATTTTTCCTAAATTCAATGATACGAGGGGTGACAATTTTTCGATAAATTTTAACACTGGATTTAGGTCCAGCATGTCTCATTATACCTTGGAAAATTAGGTCGAGCCTAATTGCTCTCTTAAGGAACCTGAATAGTAATTTTGACTCGAAATGCAATGAAGTACTGAGAGCTGACTAGTGAGTGTTTAGGGTGGCATATAATGCACCAGCGTTAAATTCGTTCTGTAGAAATCAAATTGTTTTGTTTTCACAAGTTCTGAAAACATAAACCCCCTCACAAAAGTTTCACCTCTTCGAAAAAGTAGTGTTGTACTGACTACATTTATCTCACAACTTTGGATCCGCCCAAAATGGGTTTGACTTGACTGGATCCGATACACCTAATCGATATACTATACAGTGTTCGGATTGGATTGAATCACTCAAGTCAATTCCATATAATATAGGATTGGACCCAACCGATCGCCTTGAAGAGAAGTGAAATTTCGAGATAAACCAGTTTGAAACTGACAAATGACAGGTAAAAGTAGCCAAATTCAGATTAGTGTTTATATTGACAATTGTCTTTCTCAAAATGGAGAGCAAAATAATAATTAAGAAAAAAAACGTATGGTCCAAAGAAGAGAGCAGTTTTTTCATTCAGCTGATTAAGGAAAAACATTATATCGTGATTTAATTCGCAGGACACAAGAAATTTAAGGTTACGAAATTCGACATTTTGCTGTGAAGTTAGCTTTTTTCAATCGGATTGAAGAATAGGATTCTTCGCTCCACTTAAATATTGCGATATAAACTGAAGGGTGGTTTCACTCGACTCAATGCTATTGAATTTGAAGCGGATAGAGATCGTCCAGATAAACGTAGTCTATGTTTTTGTATTGCGGAACTCAAGGATGCAAGAATCATGTCTGTCGATTCTTCTAGATCTTCTTTCAATAAGTATGCATTCCGCATAATCTCACTGCACCCACGTTACGTACTTTCCGTAATGGGTGTGGTTTCCTGGAAGGAGAATGGAGTAAAGATTCGGCAGGACTGATCACCATACTGTTGGATACTTTGAGTTTCTCAATCATAGGTAACCAAAGCTGCGTTTTCCAAACAGGAAAAACGAAAATACCTTCGGCTTTATCCGAAATGATTTTATTGAGTATTCTTGACCAAAAAGAAAAGGGTGGAAAAACATATCATTTTTATTATTTTTCCACCTGGATTTTTGATCTGCTATTGTATTTTTTTTATATAGTTCATATGCGAGGCAAAAAACGATATTTTTGTTCTCGCACCAATTCCAATTTTTTCTTGATTGATTAGTGACATTATCGCGTCAAAGTTATCTACCATTATTTTCTTTCTATGCAATCTTTTTTTTTCTGAAGTTTTCGTATTCCCACATCCGAATTGTATTGTTGGCAAATTAAAATTAGAGTTACAATCAACTTGGCAAAAGAACGAATTGTTGAAAACTGTTTATATAAAAAGATAAGTAAACATTTTCCGTCATATACACCTTTTCCTCTGGTGAGCTTATTTTAAGCATAAAAATGCAACGACTGGCTCATTTGCGATAAGTTTTTCGTACTGGCACAGCTTAATTGTGTTTATTAAGCTGTGGTACTGGTACTGAAAAATAAGCAGTTTTTTTGTTATCCAGTTTTTGACAGTGTGGTGGTAGTGCTCCATTTTGAAGTGGGGAATTGCTAAATATTTATTTGAGCTCTAAAATGTTATTCGTTTTTTCTTTTTTTTTCCCATAAATTACTGGGAGAGAAGTTCTCTATAGAAGTGTCTCGATTCTGCAATGGTTCCTTTTGCTAGAAGACTATTTATAGCTTCAGACAATTCTGAAAGAAGTTGAAAAACTCCAATTTTCATAAAAGTTAGAAATTCTACCATCATATTTTACCTCTACTTCAGGAACCTCTTGTTGTTGTTTGAACGACGACGGTTCTCTTTGTGTGAAGTGCACCGTTCTGGACCATTCTTTGTCTGCCATTCCTTCATTCCTTCCTGCTCCCCCCCTTTTTTTTGTTGCACTGTTTTTCCGGAAGAGGGGCGCTCCCAGTTTAAATGTGGTCTGCAGGTGGATATTGATGGTTTTTGAATCCTATCTTTTGCTGAAGTTTCCGAAACTTTTGAGGCGTTACAATTCTCGCTAAGATCGGATCCGAAAATATATTCATCTATTTTTTGATTCTGTATGCTTGAGTTCAGATGACTCTTAAGTTGATGTCTGAGCGTTGATACGGAATGATGAGTATCAGTCATCATTTTTCTAGCTTCAACAAAATAAGCTACCAAAATGTCATTATGTTTCTTAGAATAGTCAAGTACCCACTCCTAGCATTTCTTGTAATTTCTGAAAGAAACATGTCTTTCTTCAAATCCGTTGTTGTCAGGAGGTTTTAAAATTCTTGGTTCAGCTTTGGGGCTGTCAACCAACTGCAATTACCTTCCAGCTCTGAATTAGTTCGTGGCGAGATAGGGTTGCCATCTGGCAGCCAGGCCATCCTTTAAGTTAGGCCAGACCTTAGTTTCGGTGGATGGATTCATCCCCAGAACTACCTGCAGCACATCCTGTGACTCATCCTGTACCCCTTCAGAACCTTCTGTATCTGAAGATGATGAGCTCTCGCTCGAGACGGGCTGCCTATGGAGAAAAAAATTCTAGTTTGCAGATTCAGAGTGAAAATGCTAATATTTTCACACGTGAAAATGCTAATATTACACTCTCGAAGTGAGAGTGTGTATTGCCTATTATTTTCGGAGTGAAAATGAAAAAATGTCTTGTTACATATTAGACGAAAGAATAATGCAAGTTGCAAACTCGGAATGAAAATGCGAATGTTTTTTCACTCTCGAAGTGAGAATTGTCGATCATTTTCGGAATGAAAATTAAAAGTGCAATGAGTTAAATCGAATTAACAAAGTCGGAATGTAAATGCCATGTTTTTTTTTTTTCGGAGTGAGAGTGAGAATTGCCAATCATTTTCGGGGTGAAAATGAAAAGTGCAATGCTTGAGATTAAATTAAATCGAATTAGCAAATTAAGAATGAAATGCCAATCGTTTTTCACTCTCGGAGTGAGAATTGCCGATCATTTTCGGAGTGAAAATAAAAAGTGCAATAATGTTTGAGATGAAATCAAAGTAAATTAGCAAATTAGCAAAGTCGAAATGAAAATGCCAATCTTTTTTCACTCTCGGAGTGAGAGTGGGATTTGCCAAATCATTTTCGGAGTGAAAATGAAAAGAGCAATATTTGAGATGAAATAAAATCGAATTAGCAAAGTCGGAATGAAAATGCTAATCGTTTTTCACTCTCGCAGTGAAAATGAAAAGTGCAATGTTTGAGATGAAATAAAAACGGAGAAGCAAAGTCGGAATAATAATGCCAATCGTTTTTCACTCTCGGAGTGAGAGTGAGAATTGCCAATCATTTTCGGAGTGAAAATGAAAAGAGCAATGTTTGAGATGAAATAAAATCGAATTAGCAAAGTCGGAATGAAAATGTTAATCATTTTTCACTCTCGGAGTGAGAGTGAGAATTGCCAATCATTTTCGGAGTGAAAATGAAAAGTGCAATGTTTGGTCATCTCATTATGAAATGGCTTGTTGGCTTTGTCGATGTTCGAAATAAAATCAAAACATCTTATTATTTACTGCTTGTTGCTATTTTCCTAATTTTCTGCTTAAGTTTCCTTTCCTTCTTCAATGAATTTAACCATTTTGCGATCCGTTTTCCCAGTTTCCACTATTTACTTTACACGATTCCACTAACACAGTTCAAGCGTAAGCACTATAATGAGTCAAGGTCGGTTGATGGGCTACGTTGCCCACGGAATAGTGGAGTTTTTTACACGATTTCAACTTTACGCAGTGGCGGAGCGCCAGAGAACAACTACCTTTGTGATCTCAAGGACGTGGCTACCGCTATATAATCACTGCTATTCCTAGAGACAAAAAAAGTTTTAAAAATTTTATAAAGTTTCCACACAAAATTAAAATTCACCTTAGAAGTGGAAAATAACAATACCATAGCATTTCTTGATACCAAAATCATTAAAACTTCAGAAAACATTTTAAAGGTAGACTGGTATCATAAACCTAGTTTGCCATGCTAGAGAAAATAACCATAATTATGATTTCACAAACCCAGTTGTCCTTGATATTCAACCATATCTTTCCAAAAGACTCATAAGCGAAATGATCCAAATTCTAAAACATGACATCGTAAATACTAGAAGAGATATAGATGGACTCAATACAGCCTTATTCAATTTGATTGGTCAAATGCCGAGATAAAGTATTATCATTCTCATTATTGTACATACTACCTATTCTCTTATCAATAGGAAAAAACCTTTTTATAGTTCTATATTTTTCATACTTTTTTATCTCTAAATTCCTTCCTTATCTTGGAGTTTTAACTCAGTGTTCAGCCTGTCTCGTTACAGTAATACAGAGTGGCCACTTTTTTAATGGGATTGTATTGGTAACTTTTAAACCATAAGAGTTAGAAGGTCGGTCAAATGGAGAAAAAGTTCTATTCATAGAAGCATTGTCAAGTGGTTCAAACAAATCGAGATTATCAGGACCGGTTATTGAGATATCATAAGAAAAGTAAATTCTGTCATTTTGATTTTTCTTTTTTCCCACTTTATTTCAAATATTATCAAAAAATGATATAGGAATTTTTTATTCGATAGTAAATTATCCTTAGTTTGACCCAATCAGATTTCGTACTCTCTGGGCCACCCTCAACCTCATTTTTTTCAATACGGACCTGCATATTTTATGATACATTTCGAAATAACTTTTAACGCTGAATTCAACAATATATCATACAATGTCATTCAAAGTTGATTTTCAGGTGATTTTGACCCTTATCCAAATTTCTCTGGGTCGGATCTGTATTGCATTTACCTTTAGTTTAATTAACAACATGCAATACATTTCGATTAGAAGAACAACTCAGTCATCTCAAATTGAATGGAACGTATCAGAATCAAAGCAAGAAACAAGTAATATTTATTTACATAATATTTCAAGCGAAGAAAAACCTAATGCAGAATAATTAAACGAAACTATCATTTATATGAAAGAAAAATTAAATGATTATTCGAAAGTAAATCAAAATTAATGAAGTAAGTGTTCGAAATGTCCACCATTTCAAAATGCACTTTGCGGTTCTGGAACCCATACTTCTTATACATTTGCTTATTTTGTCTCCTTGAATACCTTCCAATACATTCTCAATCTTCTCGCGAAGAATCTCTATTGTCGGGTTCGTAGTATCATAAATTTTATTTTTGAGATATCCCCACAAATAAAAATCCAGCGGATTCAAATCCGGAGATCTTACAGGCCATGCTACTGGACCTCTTGTTCCAATCCATGAATAGGGAAAAGTTCGATTTAGATAATCTGTGACTATTCTTGATTTGTGTGGACCACATCCGTCTTGTTGAAACCATGGACTATTACGCCGATACCGTATAGGAAGATCATCCAACATATCTTCTATAATTTCTACATATTTTTCTCCGGTTAGGTTGCCATCAATAAAATAGGGTCCCAGTAATTTATTATTCAACAAACCGCACCATATGTTCAAATAAAAACGATATTGATGTCTAACTTCATGAATTAAGTGAGGATTTTCTGTGGCATAAAAATGTTTGTTCCTTCGATTGAACATACCAGAATTTGTGAATGTCGTTTCGTCTACCCAAATAATATTGTGCGCAAAATTGTTGTTATTCCGTACCTTCCGTTGAAACCAATTGCAGAATTGCAACCTTCTCTCAGGATCATTACGATATAGTTTTTGCACGGCTTGGTATTTATAGTCATGGTATCCGTGCCTCTTGACTATTTTATTAACACCACATTTTGATAAATTGCATTCACTGGCCATAGTTCTCGATCCTATTCCTGGATTCATTCGAATTTAGGCTAGAACATTGATGTCATTGATAGGCTCGTTTCGTCTTACATAAGGACCTCTAGGTTTGATGAATGAATTATGTTCAAGTAACGTTGTAGATAAACGTCGAAATATTTTAATATTTGGTGTTGTTCTTTCAGGATATAATTCACCATACCTTTGTTGTGCTTTGAACGAATTCCTATCTAGTTTCATGTAAACTTCGTACATATCTCTCTTTTCTTCATTTGTGTATCTTACCATACCGAATAAGTTAAATTGAAATAACACAGAAAAGTATTTAATGACATGTTCTTGTGACACAATAATGAACGAGGTGACAAATAATATGACATTTCTTGTTATGTTCTTTTTTATCCACGGCCTACTACTTGAGAATAATACATTCAATAAACCTAGAGTTTTGTGTATGTAAGAAAAAACAAGTCTATTAACGATATCAATATTCTGCCCAAATTCAATTGAATCCATTAAAAAAATCGAAAGCTGTTAATAAAATGGTCAAGAGACGCGAATACAATGATTTTAAATTTGAATACCAAGCCTTGCAAGAATTATATCGTGATGATCTTAAAAATAAAGTTCGATTCTGTAATCTGTTTCAACGGAACAAATGACAAATCCAACAATAGTGATTCCTCTCGAGAAGATTGAGAATGTATTGGAAGGTATTCAAGGAGACGAATTTAGCAAATGTATAAGAAGTATGGGTTCCAGAACCGCAAAGTGCATTTTACAAAATGGTGGACATTTCGAACACTTACTTCATTAATTTTAATTTATTTTCGAATAATCATTTAATTTTTCTTTCATATAAATGATAGTTTCGTTTAATTATTCTGCATTAGGTTTTTCTTCGCTTGAAATATGTAAATAATTATTACTTGTTTCTTGCTTTGATTCTGATACGTTCCATTCAGTTTAAGATGACTGAGTTGTTTTTCTAATCGAAATGTATTGCATGTTGTTAATTAAACTAAAGGTAAATGCAATACAGATCCGACCCAGAGAAATTTGGATAAGGGTCAAAATCACCTGAAAATCAACTTTGAATATTGTATGATATATTGTTGAATTCAGCGATAAAAGTTATTTCGAGAGTACCAAACGTTGGATACGAAATCTGATTAGGTCAAATTGGATAATTTACTATCGAATAAAAAATTCCTGTATCATTTTTTGATAATATTTGAAATAAAGTGGGAAAAAAAGAAAAATCAAAATGACAGAATTTACTTTTCTTATGATATCTCAATAACCGGTCCTGATAATCTCGATTTGTTTGAACCACTTGACAATGCTTCTATGAATGCAACTTTTTCTCCATTTTACCGACCTTTTAACTCTTATGGTTTAAAAGTTACCAATACAATCCCATTAAAAAAGTGGCCAATCTGTATATGTATTATTTATTGTGCCAGGGGTTTTCGTTTTCATTTTGTATCTATCACGTCTCACTATGTTTTATAATTTTAAGGAATTTAACTCGGAAAGAACTACTTTTGGTGAGTAGTTTCCAAACATTTTAACATAATCGTCATATATTATAATACATCGTGGCAAGTAAATATAACAAATAAAACAATTTCATGAGAAACCATTGTTACAGAGCCCTGAGGATGAATTTAATTAAATTCGAAACGTTGGCAAGAAAACAATAGTTTTTTCTTCAACTTTTACTGATCCCAATCCCAACTAACATCCGACACAAAAAAAAATAAAATTACTACTGGTATAAAAACAGTACTTACACAAAGCAGACATACTCCTGCACATTCCCTTGACTATATCCGAGGGCCTCAGGGTCGGCTCTTCTACGACTTCAACGATCTCAGCGCCTCGGGGCTCGTCGTCGATGCCTTGCATCAAACTTTTCAACAACGGTGGAGGAGGAGGGGGCGGTGGAGAACAATCGTTCGGAACGGAAGTCACTCTTTTCAGAATCTTGGAGTTGCTGGTAACTGTGCCGCTTTTAGAAGGTAGCGAGTGTCGAGGGCCTAGTTTGGCTTTTTCTGGTTCTTCCTCGGGATTTACAGTCGTCGGTGGTAACATAGGTTCCTAAGGAAAAATATTCTTATTTACGATCCCAATAAAAATGGATAATTTGTTAAAAGAAGGACATGTTGAAATTCTAGGTAAAAATCTCTCTTCGTGTTGTTCGAGTGAATTAGGATTTTCAGTCTCTACATTAGTTTATCATTCTACGATATGATATTGCATTTTGTGGACAGTTTACAGACTATCCTAATTTTATAAAAGCGTGCTCTGCGGTATTTATGCAAAGTGAGATATCTGGATTCATGCCGACCTCTCTTTCTTAAACATAAAATTCTTACAGATATGTATTTGAAAGTCATCATTTTAGAACATTCTTTTATTATTAATATTTTTTTCTACATCATCCACATTTTGATTAACATTTTTTTTCTGATTTCGTGTGCATAGGTACTCTTCATCTGTTGAACAACTAGACATCACAATGACATGCTGGAATCACTGTGATATATATAATGGAGTCTTTTATAAATGAGCATGTACATGTGTTTAATTTTTAGTAGTGTAGGTTTTTCCTGCAGTTGAAATAGCAAATTCACCACCTTTTCTTTTTGTGAGGTCGCTTCGGAACGCATACAGTGGCAGTGTTCCCTCTCATCTGGAACGATGTGCCGATGGTAGGGAGTATCAACATTGTACTTTATAATTATCAATTCAATTTCAATTAATTTCAACATTATCTTCAAAACAATTGAAGATTTGTCTATGAGTTTATAACTTCCGACAATGAACTATATTTTGACTTTGACCTAATATTGCGCGGTATGATTAAAATAAGTATTTGCTTGTACTTCGAGTTAATGATCCATGTTGTAGTTTTCACTTCAAACAATTGGAGCATTTACTATACATAATTCTTAAAGTAACACTACTTACTACTACTACTACTTACTAGGAGCAATTACTTTATACTTTATACTTTGCTTCATTTACTTCGATATATAGAAGTTAATACTGCAGAAATTACTAGTGTTGTCTAGTATTTCCTCCATTTGGGAGTGTTTGATGTAGTTTTTGAGAAGCTACTTATAGAGCGGTATGATTAAAAAGAGTATTTACTTTTACTTCAAGTAAGAGATTTCACTTCCTATAGTATTTTGTAGAGTATAATATTTTACATGAAGAGAATTCTTTGATGCGAACTGTTGGCATAGGTTAGAAGTATAAACTAGTAGTAGATACTAGGACGTGTTTAACCTCAAATTGGTTCGATTGTTGAGAGTTCTCAAAAATAAGTCAATTTTCGTTACTTGTGCGAAGTGGTCGTGGTGTTAGGGCGTTTAGCTTCCACTCAGGAGGTCCGGGTTCGGTCCCCGGTCGCGTGTCACTGAGCTGAAGTGGTTCGGATTCCACTTTTACTTAAACTGTAGGTCCCGGATTTCCCTTGCTCGCACAAACTCTGCTTTTGAGGGTCTTTCTCCGAAAACCTGGGAGTTTCGTAAAAAACAAAAAAAAATTAATGAAGGTGTTCCTCCCATCTTAATATAAGAACCCTCTAGCTACCCATTTAACTTTGTTTGCAATTAAGATAAAATTACAGTGCTGAATAGAAGCAAGCTACATAAAATAACTGACTTGCCGATATAATTTTCTATATTGTTCCTTCCCATACGTTCTTTTTTCAAACATTTCCCTTCTTTTCCTACCATAATTCATGAACACCTTTTCAATCGAAGATGTGAAGTAACTCTATAGAGTAGCTTCTCAAAAACTACACCAAACATTCCCAAATGGAGGAAATACAAAACAACATTAGTAATTTCTGCAGTATTAACTTACTCAAGTGTTACCTACTTTAAGAATTATGTGGAGTAATTGCTTCAATTTTTTGAAGCGAAAAGTACAACATAGAGCATTAACTTGAAGTACAAGCAAATACCCTCTTTAATCATACCACCCATTAGCACAAAATGCGTGGTAGTCGAGTTGAACTCAACTACGACACTTTTCGTACTCACATGCCATCTTCTTTAAATGTTCGTTCGTTACTAAACACATTTTCCATACTTTTTTTTTGTAATTCACAATTTGTTTTTATTTTCTCTCTGTTGCAGCAACTCTCAGAGGTCCTCGGAAGATTTGCGCAAGCTACGTAAGAAGCACAGTATACCTACCTCACTAACTTGGCTTTTTAAGAATCCGATTCAGATTCATGTCAACCCTGATACAGTGCTAGTCAAAAATCCCCTACCCTCTCTTATGTTTTAAACGGATATAGGTATAATGATGAAATGTATGTCGGGGCGTGGCGCGTGGTAAGAACAGTACGACGCTCGGTCCAGAGATCCGGAGTTCGAGCCCCAGTTAGGACTAGGCGTTTTTAAATTTAATTTGACTGATTAAATTATTAAAATCTCGTGGCTCGACTGGAGTGAGTCCTTCACGATTCACTGTTGCGTCCAAAAAAAAAACAACAAAAACGAATAATTAAAAGTGATACTCCTACGGTATCGTATGGTGTTAGTAACAACGCTTACCCAGAACACATAGTAGCTTCAATGACCATAGCAGTCAATGCCAAACACCAAATGAAAAAAGATGTAGTAGAAATAAATGGATGTAGTCTTCTCAATTAGTCATAAACGGTGAAGTAATAGATGACGTTACACTGTGACCAATAATTTTTATTGGCAAGTGACATCTCGTTTGAAAGGTATTGAAAATACCTATTCAGTCATACTACATTTGTTTGGATTTAGGCTGATTATGATGGATAAATTAAATAAATACTAAAATTATAGTTTCGAATTTAATTAATAAAGATTCCAAAGTCAGCCTCTAGTTAAATTTCAAAATAATTGAAGTTTTTTGCCTCACGTTCTACGGCAAAAACATTCATTTACTTTTTTGTAGATCGTTAAATTCCCTACACTTGTTGATTTTTTACTGAGAAATGGTGCTTCGAAGAATAGGTAATTTTTCAAATTTCGCTAAAAAATTACACAAAATGCAGAATTCCACCCTATTTCTTCTGTTATACCAGAATTATGATGAAATGTAGTTATTATGATTCCTACTCGAAATCACCAACTTTGGAAAACCCCCACCCCTGCTTGCCCACCAGGTGTCAGGTCGTTCCTCCCAAGGACAAGAGAGTATCGGGCCGAGGGGAGAGTGTGATCATCTGCAGCAGTAAAAAGCTGTGAAGCAATAGAAATTGGAACATTGGTTATTTGGGACTGTGGAATGCAAACGATGAGCCAATATTCTATATAGAAGGCTGAAATTTGTCTATACTACCTGCGCTACCCAGAATCATTTGTTTTCTATTAATGAGGTCATATTACATCACTGAAGGATTCACTTTTCATTTCATTCTTTCGACAGGACTCCATTATTCACACGATCAGTGACGATGGCCAAATCACAACTAGCCCGCCTACCACCAACAAGGGACGCCGCCAAGTACCACTCCATCCGCACTTACCAGCCCATCAGTATGGGGCTGGAGCCTAACCACACGAGGGGTACTACTAATCCCCACAACCAGAAATGCTGCGCCGGATGACATCTTCCAGATTGTTTCCTGCCAGTGCACCGGAACGTGCGGCTGCAAAAAAGCAGGTATCCAGTGCTCAGCAATGTGCAAACAGCACAGGCCACTCCTGCGAAAACGCCCCCGCAACTGATTTGAACAAACCAGACATATTGGACGAATACGACGACGGCGACATCATTGACAGCCTGATCGCTCAGGAGATGACGAGCTGTTACGAACAGAACCAGCGGCTAAGAAATCTCTACAGGAAATGAAATGAGTACAAATGAGTATCTACTATGATAAGCACATGTAAAGTACCTTTCTATAATATCTTGATTCCTCAATATAATATATGCCTTGTGAATAACTTAATATTGTTAATTACATTAATTTCTTCCATGGGAATTTCGATCCGTAAAGTAACCAAAATGATATGAATAGGTATGGTTGGCTTTCCTCAGAAAGTTACCTATTGAGAATTGGGGTTGGGTGTGGGAAGGAGGAGTGGGGTGTCCAAAGTTGGTGACTTTAACCAATAACCATAATTACAACAACATTTGATCACAATTTGGGTATAACAGATGAAATAAGGTGGAATTTTGCATTTTTTGTCATTTTCAGCAAATTTTGAAACATGTCCTTTTTTTCGACGCGCCTTATCTCGGTAGCGAATTCACATACAAACATGTGTCATGAGTCAAAATTGTACAAAATGTGACGTCCTACAAAAAAGAATTGAAATGTTTTGTCCGTAGGACGTGAGAAAAAATTAATCGAGGAAAAACCGGAGAGAGGTCGAAAATTTTGCACCCCCCCCCTTTTTTCGCACGGGGTCCTCGAGATCTAAAACTTCAGAAAATGTTAATTAACCATCCCTGAACAACATCCTGAAGTTTCATTAACTTCCGACCTTTTTCCACCTAACCCTACTTCTTTCAACCTGTAGACTGAACTGTAATTGGTGAATTTAGAAACAATTTCCATGCAGCGGAACGTCTTTTTGATAAAAGGTACCCCGTACCCCCTTTATCGAGTACTTATTTGAGGGAGCTTTTTCGGAAGTTTGGAGCAACAGGTAGTGTTTGAGATACCAAACGATCTGGTTGACCAACAATCAGTGATGACCAAAAAATTTTCAAAATTGCAGAAATGGTAGTAAACTCTACTCCTTCTACAGCCCAAGTAGCGTCTATCTGTGAAGTCAGTAAAAGAACAGAGCATAGGGTGTTGGCTGAAAACAAATTTCACCCATACAAATTAAAAGAAGGTGCACCAACTTTCAGATGATGACCCCGATCGAAGACTAGAATTCTGTGAAATTATACTCAATCATTTTAACCTACAACCAGACCACACAAAAACAATTTTATTCAGTGACGAAAGTACTTTGTTTCTCGATAGAAATGTTGACACACCAAATGTGAGGTATTGGAGTGACACAAAACCTCACATTTTTTATGAAAAACACACAATTTACAGAAGAAGTAAATGTTTGGGCAGGTATTTTGGGAAACCACATAGTTGGGCCACTTTTTCTCAATACTGACTTAACCAGTGAATTGTATCTGGAGATGTCACAAAACGCAATTAACCCGTTAATTCTTGAAATTTTGAAAATTAATCCAAATCAATTCGGTAACTTGGAAGGTGAATTCGGCAACTTGGAAATAACGGTCCAATAAGATGGTGCTCCTGTACACTATTATGGTGCAGTATGCCGTCACCTAGATGAGAAAAATCGTGGTAGATGGATACGACAACGTGGTTCGATAGAATGGCCAACTTGGTCACCTGACCGCACACCATTAGGTTTTTTCTGTGGAGATACTTGAAATCTGAAGTTAACGCTACAGCACCTGACAGTATAGACATTCTGAAACAATGAATTGTTGAAGAACCTATAGGGCAATTTCGGCTGACACATTTGAACGAGTACGTACGACATCAGTTTTGTAATAGGATGTATATACTCATTATTCAATATAAGAAATATTGTCAATCTTTAGTACTTAAATGCAAAACTAGAATTTTGTATTTATTTAATTCGTCCATCACCTTCCAAATTTCATTATTATAAGTACCTATAACCGTTAGAAATATAAGAGAGGGAAGGAGACTTTTCACAGCATTGTATAATCGAAACAAACTAGAGCAAATTTCAGCATCGTGCTTTATTCCGAAAATCTGATTAGTTTTGATTTGAAAACATAAATCATCCGGTATATTCATTCAAACTTACTCCATGACTTTCATGTTTACTGCTTTTCCTTTCCACTTTGTCGTATTTCTGTGGCTTTAACGAAAATTCATTAGATTTCGCACTGCTGTTATCTTGACTGCTACTATTATTGGCCTCGTTATTGGAAGTAGATTTGATCACTACGTGGCATCCTGAATTCGAAGAACTCACTGATCCAGACCTGCTGTGCGAACCAGAATCACGAGATCGTGAGCGATTATTATTATTATTATTGTTATCGACGGCTTTCTTGTTATTGTCCTCACGAATCGAATAGATGTCTTCGTAGTCGTGCTCGTGATCACCGGAACGTTCAGATATGTCTGATGATGACAGGTTCTCGTCTGACCCTGCTCCACTGCTGCTGGAGTGTACTTCAACTTTCACTGAAAAAAAAAAAATAGATATAAATATGTGAAATAGAGTATTTTTTTTTTTTTGATTCGGAGAGTTCCAACCTTTGACGGCTGTTTCGTGGTAACCCACTCGTCAGAAAGGATTTCTGGAAGCTCTCGAAATCAAATCGAATTCACTCGTAATAATTAATGCCGATAGGCAACGACAGTATATAACAAAAAGTAACTTGTGACATCTATAGTCACTCGTTGAAACTCAATTTGAAACGAACCAAGGAATCCAGGGTTAGATGATTATCTACTCATTGACAGGCAGCAAACAATTTTGTTGTTCTCACTTTGGATTTCTTGGTTCGTTTCAAATTGAGTTTCAACGAGTGACTATAGATGTCACAAGTTACCTTTTGTTATATAAATATGTAAATCAGAATGGATTTATCAAGGGGCAATATATGAAAATATAAATAGAAAAGTTATTGGGTATAGCCCTCAAATTGTTGTGCTATCGTGGGCACGTGTTTCGAGCTTAAGCTCTCATCAGTACGGTAAAATCAAGTGCGAATATGCCAACACATTTGTGTGGTTGGCTTACTGTTGTTGACTTCCTTTGTTTCAATGTTTACTTCTTCGCACTTAATTTTACCGTACTGATGAGAGCTTAAGCTCGAAACACGTGTCTACGGTTGCACAACAATTTGAGGGCTATACCCAATAACTTTTCTATTTATATTTTTATGAATATATATTTATATATACTTGTGTTATTTTTTGGAACTAAGCATGTATTTTTGGTTTCATGTACAATGTATGGCTTGATATATCGGGAAAATATTTCAATGTTCCAATTTCCCAGATATGATGATATGATATGTTTAACTTTTTAGTGTTTGTTTTTTCCGTCAACCGAATGCACCCCTACGACAATCCTCAGAAGTTTTCGTGAAACTTGTACGACATGAGCTAGGGAAGACGTTTGCCTTTTAACGTGTGAAAAAAAAATTATTTGTGCCTCAATAATGAAAAATCAATAATAAATATTTTTAGAACTGGTCATTCTCAGGTTGAAACTCCCAATGCTATTGCTCCGAACAACACTGAAACAGTCCGAAAAAGTTAACTTCGCAAAAGTACTCTAAATCTAAATTCAGAAAATCTTCTATTGTATTCTTACGATATCTCGTCACAAAGCATGGACTCAAACCTACAAACAGAAAAGTTCAAGCAATTCTAGAAAATAATAAACCCCAAGATTTGAATAGCATTTTTATCGGTCTTCTATTCCTAAGGCTACAGCAATTCAGGCACCACTCAACGTTTTTCTGAAGGTTAATCAAAACGGAATCGTAATCTGAACTGGAATACTGAAAACAAATTCTAATTCCAAAAGAAATATAGCACTTACGACAGAGAGCTTATACAGGGTGGGTCTCCGAAAACGAAACAGATCGAATATCTTCAAAACACATGTGTTGTGAAAAAAAATGCAAAAAGACGTCGATTTTCAATCCAATATTCCTATCATAACCTCAACTGTCATACCACTGTCTCCACCCCTTGGTCACTCATACAATTTGAATAGGGAAAGTATACTAAGTGTGACACAGCATTGAGAAGGTAATTCAATAAGGAATTCAGACATGTGAGTGTTTGCTACCTAACTTTTCATTTTGGCGCCCTCTTGTGGGAAAAACAACTGTTTCGTATTCCAACTTATGATGTTTACTTTGAGAGCTTACGTATGCAATTCACTAAAACATAACAAGAACTGAAAAAATTAACATTGTATGAACTTACAAATTGGAAAATTTCGCATAATTTGCTCAAAAACATCAGACAGCGTTTCGAGACTAACTTATACTCATGTATGGCAGTTCATGGCGAACAATTTGAGAATCTACTGTGAATTAATGTAGTTTGGAATGATTGGATTTGAATTTATGCAAGGTTTTTTAATTTTTAAGTTTATGCAATATCCAATTTCTTTATTTTTTAAAAACTTTTATTCAACTTGCCCTGTTAGTTAGTATATATGTATGTGTGAGACAAATCTTGCAGCTGACTTTTCACTCCTAGTTGAACTTTGGTAGGAGTTCATAATTGAGATGACAATGCATTATAGATAATTTTTTAGATGTGGGACGTAGGTTATTCTGCGCGTAACAGATTCAAAGGCTTGTCGCGAGTACAAAATATGTGTATTTGCGCGGTAAAATTCTGACTATGTTACGCACAGAAATAACCAACGTCACACGTCTAAAATAAAAATATTATTTCCTTTTTAGCGCATTTGTATGGAAGATTTTTTTTTCAATTTGATCAATTCATTTCAGTCATACTGGAAACTTGTAAAACCCCCATTTGCCAATTTTGAATCGAATCGAAACACAATAACAAATTTCGTGCGCCATCCTGGTTTTTTACACTGACAAAAAAACAAAAAAAAATCATAATTTCCGACCCTGAAAATCCCCACATACTAATTTTGATTCGAGTCGGACCATAACTACAAATTTCGTCCGCCATCTTGGAGCCACCATATTGTCTTTTTGCGTTGACAAACAAATCATTTCCAACCATGAAAACCACCACATATCAATTTTGAATAGAATCGAACCATAATTGCAAATCTTGTCCGCCATTTTGGAGCCGCCATTTTGTTTTTTCCTTCAAATAAAATCATTGTCACCGAATTTATGTCAAGTTAGCTTGCAAATTAAGTATCATAATTTGTTATACAGAACAGTTGTTTTTCCCGCAAGAGGGCGCCAAAGAAATGAAATAACATCTTTGATGTAAAGGACTTATTGTCGCAAAAATATAAATTCTCTGTAATTGATAGTCAAAATGCCCTACTGGAAGAAAATGCATTTGAATTCTCACTAGTTTATTGCAAGGAACTTAATACTTATATTATAGGCGTATATAGATCACCCTCATCGGACGTGAATGTACTACTCGAAAAATTGGAAATTTTATTGTCAGACTTATCTTTGAAGTCCTCGATCATAGTAGCGGGTGATCTCAACATAGACTTTAGTGAACCGTACAATAATAACACACAATTGTTAATGAATGTTTTGGAATCCTGTGACCTAAAAATGCATGTGTCTGAGCCAACACACATAACTCGGCACAAGGAATCAATAATTGATTATGTTTGTAGCAACCTTGAAAACGTGATAACAGAAGTTGTGCCCTCTGGAATATCGGATCATGAGGCGGTATATAGTTGCGTTACCATAACTAACAAGCAAAACATTAAAAATAAGACCTTTCATTTTGGAAGGCTCTATAGTAAAAATAACTTTAAAAAATTCTATAATCTGTGTACGCTTACAAACTGGTATAGCATATTAGACATGGACTGTCCGTTCGAAATATACTATAATCAACTACAAAAAACCTTTAATAGGGCTTTTCCCATACAAAAGATAAAGCACAAAAGAAGACAAAAACCATGGATTTCATTAGGTATCAAAGTCTCTGCTAATAACCTACGATCATTGCATACTATTAAAAAACTCATGAAAGAAGAATGGTTCAATAATTATTACTTGAAATACAGGAATATTTACCGCAAAATACTGAATAAGGCGAAAGAATTCTATTATAAATCCAGAATTGAAAAGGCTGATAATCCTATAAAAGAAACCTGGAGAGTCATGAATGATCTTAGAGGAAAAACAACTCTACAAACATCAAACTCAATGAATCCTAACATACTCAACTCACACTATTGTACCCTGGCTGAACGTTTAACCAGTAGTATAACGACGACTCTTGACCCCCTAAAAATGATGCATCCTATTGACTTGCATCAAGGACTCCAGCTAACAAATACAAGCACTCTGGAATTAAAACGTACTATAAATAGCATGAAAAAAAAAATGCAGCAGGAATTGATGAAATATCAGCTAAAGTATTCCAAAATCTCCCTGATTCAGCTTTAACCGTACTTGTAAGCCTAATAAATGAATCATTTAGAACTGGAATATTCCCGGAGATCTTAAAAATTTCATTAATCATCCCTATATGTAAAGGAGGGGACTCTACAGACCCCGGAAACTACCGCCCTATTGCACTTATACCCACTTTAGCAAAATTAATTGAGAAACTGGTAAAAGTTCGAATTCGTGAATATTTAAAAGCAAATAATATATTAGGGAAACAACAGTTTGGGTTCCAAAAAAACAAGAATACAAATGATGCTCTCTTCTCCTTCATGGACAAGGTCTACTCGGGCCTAAATAGGGGGTCAGCTGCGGCAGCGGTGTTTTGCGATTTCTCCAAAGCATTCGACTGCGTGAACCACGGAATACTGCTGCAGAAGCTGATCCACTACGGTTTCACAGGCAACACCCTTCGATGGTTTGAGAGCTATTTAACTGGTCGAGAACAAGCGGTCAAAACTAATACTTTGTCAAAGACCTTGCATATAAGACATGGAGTTCCACAAGGATCAGTCCTTGGACCTCTTTTATTTTTACTTTACGTGAATGATATGGTTTCACTTGATATAAAAGCAACAATTACACTGTTTGCAGATGATGCCACCTTCCTATGGCAAGAAGAAAATAATAGCAAGTTACAGCTAAACATAGAAAAGGATATCCAAGTTATTAAAGACTGGTGTGAATCAAATCTCCTTTCACTCAATATTAAAAAAACAAATATCATATCTTTTCATTGCAATATCCCCAATGTAGACGTTGGTAGTGAAGTAATTTTAAATAGAACAACAACCAGATTCTTAGGATTACACATAGATAACAAACTGACATTCAGTGATCATGTAATAAGTATGTGTAAGAAATTAGCATCTGGCTGCTATGCTGTCAGAACCATTGCCACTGAATTAGGGTATGCATCCGCTAGAACAGCTTATTTTGCCCTGCTTGAATCCCATCTCAGATATGGAATAGCTTTTTGGGGGGCATGCAGTAATCACCTATTCCAGAGAGGTTTTATTCTGCAAAAACGAGCCATGAGGTACATGTGTAGGGCGAAGCCACGAGACTCTTGCAAGGACTTGTTTAGGAAATGTAGAATCCTCACTATAATTTGTTTATACGTCCTAGAAACAGCTTGCTTGATTCACAAAAACAGACATACACTACCACTTGTATCTTCCCGATATAACACAAGGCAGACTGGCCAAGTTAAGTTGATAAAACCCCGCACCGCTATGATCAAGGACTCAATTATTTATACCGGGACAAAAATATATAATCATATGCCAGATGACATTAAACAAATTGAATGTAATAAAAAGTTCCGAGCAAAAGCTAAGACAATACTAGCAGAAACACCACTTTACAGTTTGGATGAATATTTTTCACACAGATTCTAATTTATAAGCAGTGGGAAATCTGGTATTTGTATTTGTAAACTCAAAATACTTGGGTCATAAGGACTATAATTTTGAGTGAACCTCGCAATATTTTAATAACTTGTAGTGCTCTTTTTTTCTATCTTATTGTTATACTGATATATTCTAACTAACATGGTTTATCATGTAAATAATTTATAGTTATATTTATATTACTCTTTTTATAGATTTCTACATATTTTTACTTAAAGTTTATCTAGATTTAACAAGCTTTGTCAACAAGTGATATCCTGCTTACGACAATAAAGCATATTTTGATTGATTGATTGATTGATGATGTGTCACACCTACTACTTTCCCTATTCAAATTGTTCGGGTGATAGTGACCAAGGGGTGGTGGGAGAGGTATGACAGTTGAGGTTATGATAGGAAGATGTCCTCCTTGGATTGAAAATCGAAGTGTTTTTGCATTTTTTCCACAACACATGAGTTTTGAAGATGTTCGGTCTGTTTCGTTTCCGGTGCCCCACCCTGTATACATGAGGCCATCAAACACTGCCGCTATATGCTAGAGGGCAGAGATTTCATAATCTAGACGGATCATAAATCACTTGTTTCCGCTCTCAACAAGATTCCGGAAACAGCCACCCCCAGAAAAACGAAATATTTAGATTTCGTAAGCCAGTTTTCAACAGATATTAGACACATACCAGGAGAAAAGAATGTGGTTGCAGACGCTCTCTCAAGGATTTCTGAGACTAATTTTCAGAATACTACAAACTGTCACAAGATGGATTGTTAGAAAGCGACATCAACATTTTTTGCGATGAAAACAGAGTTCTTTGGGAGATCGTTCAGTAACGAACAGTCGTTGCCGACCGATGATGAAACCTTTACTCCCATATACACCTACTACGTAGGCTTAGTATGACAAGTTCCTGTCAGAAAACAACTATCTACTCCCCTGGCTAAGACCACGACGGGTATTGTATTAAATCTAACAGATACTTGTGCAACGTTCCTCAAAGCATCAGAGGACGCAATGGACCTTTCCACAACATATGAGAGAACACTGTAATTAGAAAGTGTATACGCTAATATCACTCGGAAATTTTTATTTCTTTTTTCTGACCGAAAAGTGGTTTCGTGACGTCACGTTCATCAAAACTAGACTTGGCAACGTTGTAAAAGTTGTGCACCGTTGAATCTCAAATTCTCATTTGAATATAATGTGTCGTATGACAGTTGTCATTTGATACCAGATGGGTTCGTTCGTCTGTTTCACGGAGCATCAATAAGAATCGTTTGTCTCTGTTTAACTCGTTTGCCTACTTTAATATTTAATACAAGTAGAGCAGTTCCTTCACATATGTATGCTGCAAACGAATAGGCCCTACTTGATTTCTTTTTTGAGGTTAATGCGGTTTTCAAAGTTTTGGAATGTTTTTGTTGTTTGTGCTCTAAATTTTTTTCTTAATTCCTGTATCTGTATCCCTGCAATAACTGTGAACATGTCGAAATGGTGCTTCGTACCTGGTTGTCTGAACACCAGTGAATATTCTAATAAACAATTTTGTATGCTCCTAAATACCTATGAAGCGCATTGTAAAATGTGGTTCGAAGCAATGAATAAACCTTGTGTAAAAAGCGGAAGTATAATTATGTTTTTGTGAAGAACATTTCCAACTGAATATTACTGTATTCAAGCAGCGTTCAAGGAACGATTTTAAATTTGTTAAATAGAAAGAGTCAATCATCTATCTCATAATCTACCCTTGGTAAATTATCCGAACTTCCCTTTACAAATTATTTCCATAATTAATACACAAATAAATTCACACCAGATCGGTCACAATAAATACCTCGCTACAGTATTAATGAATGTATCAGTTAAATGTCGAATGTAAAAAAAACAAACATTAACCTCAAACCTCGAGATCCCTTTTGTTGCATGAGAACTGTCATAATGATTTGCGGTGTTGTCAATGTTCGTTCTTCATCGATAGGATGGTCCGTTCAGGAAATTTGAAAGGTAAAAATACAATAAAAAGTAGCTAATGTGTGGATTTTCTTCTATGAGTTGATCAAGTGACGAAGTTTCAATTATTTCTCAATGGCTTATACCAAGCTAGAATCTATATTTTGAGGAGAACGGTATTGAATGTTTCAGAACATGGATTATGGTGGGGGTTGTTTCCGATGAACGTGACGTCAGCGACACACTTTCAAATGAGATATTCTTTCGAAATAAAAAAAATAAAGTGGAACTCTTTGTTAAATGGACGTTTCAGACTAGAATCTATCGATTCAAAAGAGATTTGCAATTTATTTTTCATAAATGTAAAGTTCCATTGCAAGTGCCCTCTATGACCAAGCAGCGGAGTGTGTAATGGTTTGGACGGGGAACAGATGGCTTCGGTGCTGTCTGTGTTGACCTACCCTTGCACGGATGAAAGGCCAACAACCTCGAAACTAGCCTGCAGGTGGTCACCCTGTCCAAATGAAAACATAATTCTGCTGATTGGTCATAGAAGGCACTTGCAATTGCGTCCTCTGATGCTTTGAGGAACGTTGTACAAGTATCTGTTAGATTCAATTCAATACCCGTCGTGGTCTTAGCCAGGGGAATAGTTGTTTTCTGACAGGTATTTGCCATACTGAGCCTACTTAGTAGGTGTATGGGAGTAAAGGGTTCATCATCGGTCGGCAACAACTGTTCTTTATTTTTTGCGATGTTTCCACTAATAATATCAGACCTTTTGTTCCCGAAATCTTTAGAAAAGATGTGTTCCATAAAACTCATAATTTATCTCATACTGGACTGAAAGCAACAGTGAAGCTGATAGGAGTAGATATCTTTGGCCAACAATAGAACAGGTCATTAAAAAATGGAATCAATGTTGTTTACCGTGTTAGAAATCTAAAATCAGCATGCACGTAATTGCTTCAGTAGGTGATTTCAATGGTCCACATGTGAGATTTGAACATATCATTACTGACTCTATACTACAATCCAACGGTTTTGTTTATTGTCTTACATGTGTGGACAAGTTTTCCAGATGGAAATAATAATTTCCAGTGAGGGATAACTAGATTTGGAATTCCGTCGAAAGTTACAACAGACCAATTCAGACAATTTGAATCTTCGTTATTTCAGGATTTTTTTAAAATAATGGGTTTCATATATATTCGAACAACACCTTACCACCCAAGTTAAAACGGCATGATAGAACGATTCCACAAAACTATATGAAAGATGCATTGAAATGCCATGCTTCTGATGGGTCATCGGACCGTGGATATGCAGGTTTAAAGTAGTGAAACTGATCTATGGAGAACTGATTCTGGGTTATTCAAAATGCAACCAAACCATACATAATTTATAAATGGTTTGAGGAAAAAATATGGATGATATAAAAGCAAAACAGACGTCTGATCTCAGTTCTAGAAAAAATTTCATTCACAAGGAACTTCCAGATGTTGATTTCGTATTCACAAGGGACGATTCGGTTAGGAAACCATTCCAAAAGCCGTGTTCTGAACCGTACAAAGTATTGTATTGGAATCTCCACTATTTTACATTGCTGGTGAACGGAAAAATCAAAATAAATCTATCAAAAGACTGAAACCTGCTTTCTTAGAATCTGTGAGAAATTCAGTTTGAATTAATGTTAATGGTTTTTTTCCAGAAAGATTAGTGTGATGAACCATTTTGTATGTGTTATAAAATGGTTTATGTTTCAAATACTCTATATATTAGATTTCACCACTCACTACTTTAAGAATAGTTTATATCGCCCGAAAGCCTATCTGCGATTTGTTAAACAAATTATGTTTTTGAAAATAGTTCTAGCAAATAAATACACTATGATTGAAATTGGTCGGTAATAATTATCAAAAATGGGATCGCCCATTGAACAGTAAGACTGTCGTTGAGGGTTGCTCTTAAGGGTGCAATTGACGGAAAGAACTAATTTTGAAAAGAATTAAGTACTTAGTTTCAATGAAGGAATATATCGAGTTGATTTGAATGTGTCAGGAAAAATTCCTGTGGAGAAAATAAGATAAATTGATTTTTTAACTGGCTGTAAAATTAAGGTGGAGGTTTCTTTGATGGTATCACTATTAAGTAGATGAAAAGGATATTTGTACGTCGGAGTCGTCAAATTCTATTTTCCATGAATTATCAGCATCAGATATATTTTTATAGTCTGAATATGAAATATGACTATACGGGAAATGACACTAACTTTCACATTTCATTTGTGGAATTCCCCTCTATGGCACTGCTCAAGTGGGCATTAAAAAAATCCACTTGATAAATTTTATGGAAACTGTTTGCCCTTAAATGATGTGAAAATCCAACCTTCCGAATTTTTCGATGTGAACTTTCTTTTATTCGATTCCTTGGTCGAAACACTTACCTATCTGTCTACATCTCAGAATTGTGATTCCTTATTACGCTTCAGATAAATATTTTCAATTAAAACCAAACGTTATGAAACTGTTTGTACAAGTCAGACAATATCATTCAAGAACAGCCACTGACCTTCCATCATTAATCGAGCAAATTCCTATTTCATTGAAAACGATATTTTGCCCTGAATTATTTTGATCACTTTCACAACTTCACGGAAGAATAGTTGACCTTGCATTGTTTTAATTTGACGCAGAGAATCGTTGTTTCCATGAAATCGATTTTATAGTATTTTTTTCAGTACCAACAGTATTTTACCCATATTCCTATAATCACGGTGAAATCTGAATGACATTAAATTAAGTATCGGAATAATTCTACTTGGAGCGAAATTTCACACAGAATAATATGATTACAATCAATATTTATCTATATTGCCCTGACAACCAGAAAAGTTTCACTTCATTTTGTTCTACCAAGGAATTTGCTATACTAGTCTAAACGTCACTGCGTGGCCAATCAGAGCCGTCAGTGCCACCTGATTATTCTATAAAAAAATCAACTTCAAAAGAAATTGATTCCAAATAATATATTTCCACTTTCCTATTTTTATACACGTATTGATGAAGATAAATGCCTATCTTGGAATAGATACAGTGTGCCCCACTTTGAGCAGCACCACCGTTGTATTTTATTCAGAATAATAATAATTCAAATAAATGAATATTTTGGAACCTTTGGAGTGAGTACAGTTCAAGATGAAGAAAGAAATTACCCAAAACACCAAAACTACGTCACAATCACACTCGACGCGAGTTTCACCAACAAAGTTAGCATCTTCAGGAGCTAAAAGCTTACTATTTATACCACTATTTCTTAATGGACGTCAAATTATCTAACATTTCGAATCTACCTACTCTACCTACTACTTATCTGAGGGGCAACCGCATTCATTATCAAATTTGCCTACTTCAGTTGTTTACTAATTCTAGTAATTTACCTGCACTAAATTAATATTAATGTTATCCTACTTGTTTTGGATTTGATGACACAAATTTCTTGGAGAAAATAATAACTTATGAATTTATTGTGAAGAAAAGAAAAGAAAACATTTTTCAATGTACTACGAACTTGGATAGTGGGCTGTAAGGGATAGGACGGTAAGAGCGTCTGTAAGAAAGCGGATTGGGGACAGTCACAAAAACTACTGGGAAAGCATACCAGGAAACAAACACGGGAAGAAATGCATTAAAGGACGGTGCCAGAAAAGAACGGCAGACCTGTTGGCGATGAACAGGAGCCAGCTTAGAATCGTTACGAGACTCCTGACTGGTCATGCACCAGTGAAGGAGCACCTCAACAAAATGGGACTGTATAATGGAGACCTGACCTGCAGATTATACGGTGAAGATCCAGAAACAGTGACACACATACTGTGCTGTTGCGAGGCACTAGACCGCAAAAGACAGGCAATCTTCGGGCAGCCATCTGGCTATCCAGAACTATACAGATCGCACCCAGTAAAGGACTTGTACAAACTCGTACAAGGCACGAAATTACTGGATTGGGTACTGTGAAAGTACAACACACAGGCAATATACAATGGGACAATAAGCCTAAGTGTCACCGGAGGCAACAACCTTACGGGCTTAGAGGTGGAGGTTTTAGTGAGTAACCCTGTGAACAGTGGAGTCTCACAGTAGTTCTGGAGTCTTGAGCCGGAGGCTCCTTTCCTCTCTATAAAAGATTTCCTCCACCTCATCACAAAAAAAAGGATAGGACTCTTATCAGCATTCGTACTATTTTTATACTTGGCAATTTCCAGACTCTCGAATGCATCGAGAAGTCTATGGTCATGAACCTGTCTGATTAATTTTAAGCTTGTGTCATCAAATCGGTGGTCGTGATCCAAAGCATGTTAGGCCACACTCGGGTGTTGAATATCGGATATGAGCAATGTGTTCTCTGAACCGTACTTTCATGGCCCTTCGGGTTTAACCCAAATACTTTTTCTCGCAGTCCTTACTGATAATTTCTTAAATCCCTGACTTTTCTCTTTCATCTGTTTTATCTTTGGGAGTACCCAATAGTTGTTGAAGTTTACACGAAGTTTTGAATACCACCTTCATATTGATGATTCTGAAAATACCTTCGAATCCTCGAATAACTCGGGGTTCGATTGGAATGACAACATATTTAGGAGGGTTTTCCTCTTTTTGAAAAGTCGAAGAGCTACGAAGGGTTTCTTTAAATCTATATTTTCTAATCAGTTTGTCTACCACCAGAATAACCGTTCACCTCAGCCACCTCCCTCCCTGATTAACATTTTCTCAGTTTTAAATCTTTCATTGTTCAGTGGGAACGACAAGAATCGATTAATCAAGAAATTTAGTCCCGCCATTTTGTGTTGTGTGCAATGGTGGGAGCTCTCAGGGATGTATCTGAGTGTGCTCGTGTCCTTCCTGTAGACATCAAATTCAAGCTGACATTGGTCACTTCTAATTACTAACAAATCTAAAAATGGCAGCTGTTTTTTGGTTTCAGTTTCATACGTGAACGATATGGTTTGACACTGGCTATTCAATTCAGAAATAAAACTGTCTATATCGACCTGTTTCGTATCAAAGATAGCGAACACGTCGTCCACGTATCTAACCCAAACCCTAGGAAAATAGCTGAAGCTCTCTCTTGCTTCCATTTCAAATCTACTCATGAACAAGTTGGCTAGGAAGGGAGACAGAGGGTTGCCTAGAAGGTACAGCCATGGGCAACCCTCTGTAAACAAATTGATTAGTAAACATAGATTTAAAGGAACCCTTCGTAGCTCTTCGACTTTTCAAAAAGAGGAAAACCCTCCTAGATATGTCGTCATTCCGTTCGAACCTCGAGTTACTCGAGGTTTCGAAGGTATTTTCAGAACCCTCAATATGAAGTTGCATGGTATACAAAACTTCGTGTAAACTTCAACAAGTATTGGGTACACCCAAAGATAAAACAGATGAAAGAGAAAAGTCGGGGATTTATGAAATTAGCTGTACGGACTGCGAGAAAACGTATCTGGGTCAAACCCGAAGGGCCATGAAAGTACGGTTCAGAGAACACATTGCTCATATCCGATATTGAAGACCCGAAAAATCGAGTGTGGCCCAACATGCTTTGGATCACGACCAACGATTTGACAACACAAGCTTAAAATTAATCAGACAGGTTCATGACCACTGATTTCTCGATGCATTCGAGAGTCTGGAAATTGCCAAATGTAAAAATAGTGTGAATGCTGATAAGGGTCCTATCCCTTACAGCACACTATCCAAGTTCGTAGTACATTGAAAAATGTTTTCTTTTTATTTTCTTCACAATAAATTCATAAGTTATTATTTTTTCTAAGAAATTTGTGTCATCAAATACAAAACAAGTAGGATAAAAATTAATTTAGTGCAGGTAAATTACTAGAATTAGTAAACAACAGAAGTAGGCAAATTTGGTAATGAGTGCGGTTGCCCCTCAGATAAGTAGTAGGTAGAGTAGGTATGATATGAAATGTTAGATAATTTGACGTCCATTAAGAAATAGTGGTATAAATAGAAGTTAGTTAGGAGTGGTTTTTATCTCCTGAAGATGCTAACTTTGTTGGCGAAACGCGCGTCGGGTGTGATTGTGACGTAGTTTTGGTGTTTTGGGTAGTTTCTTTCATCTTGAATAATAATAATTCCTAAATATTTTCATTCGTATATTCATTTTACACTGCTAAATATGACCAATTGAAAATTTAAGGAATTCATTTTAGAGAATTTTTTATCACAAAATGAACACCAATCTCCATTTCAAAATAACATTAAAATCCCCAGTTCTCAATTATGGAATCATTCCAATATACAGGGTTTTCCAAACGGCAAAGCTTTGGAACTCACTGCCTCGGGAGGTGTTCCCTGAGGTATACAGCCTGCAGAAATTCAGGAAGAACACCAATTCTAACCTACTTTCTCTCGGCTCTCACGAAGTTCTTTGAATATTATAAGATTTTCCTCTTCGTGAGAATAAAAAAATATACACATATCATCTCACAGCACTGCGAACATAGGAGCCGAAAGTTTTCGCCGTTTTCGGTGTCGCTGTGCACGATGACAATAACTGTCATCGTGACATCGTAATAACTATCTAGCAAAGACACTTATTGGTAGTTCATTTAAAGACGTAAGAACATTTGTTGAACATGGTTTACAAAATTGCTGAGAAAGTGCAAATTGTCAAATGGTATTTTCAAGGACGTACATTGCGTCAGATTGGAGTATTATTTGTGGAAAACTTTGAAAATAGTCCGGACAATTATCAGTTGCCCTAATTCTACCTATGTTCCTTTCATCGTGAGATGATCTGTACCTATATCAGAGATAATACGTTTCTTTCAATCTTTTAATTTTTTAATCTTCTTCATTATATTGCTATTAGGATATATTTTCAAGATTAAGGTATTCATGAATTTTATTTATATATAAGTTGTATCTAATGCAGATAAGTGAAGTGTAAGTAGTGAATAAGGATTACTGATATTGCCAGCTATAGACACCCTGTATATTTGAGAGGTGAAATCATTGAGAACTCGCGTTTTTGGGTGTTCTAAACCAGGATATGGAGTTCTTTTTTTTATAAAAGAATCTCTGATATGTTTTTCCCAATTTTTCAGGTGGACATAGTTTGCTTTGGAAAAGTAATATTTAACTATTTTCCGCAGCATTAACCGAACATTTTCGAATTTTGTGACAAGAGAAGAAATTTTGAAATTAAACTAAACATTACCCACCAAAAGGGGTTGATAAAGATGCCAGCTATAGATGACACCCTGTTAATTTTTTTTTTGTTAAAATTGTTTTTTTTCCTTTAACCAGCTGTCGTCCCCTTACGAACGGCAGCCCCCAGAATTCGACACTTGTGCTAGTACTTTCTCGGGCCATCAGAAAAATTTCTGCTTGATAAACTTACAAAATGTGACATACATGGCAGAGCCCTTGATCTCTTGAGAGATACATATCCGAGAGATACCAAGTATTGGGAATTGGAAAGAAAATTAGCACAGAGTCGCAAGCTGAAATAGGAGAATCACAAGGAATAGTATTGGGTCCGATACTGCTACTCTCAAATAAGTGAATTCATGGGAGATCTGACACGTTATGCAGATGGCACAACTCTAATTATTACAGGTAAGTATTGTAGCGATGTTAATTACAAAACGGAGATACAAGACTTTCAAAATAGAATTGAAAAAAAAATCATATTAGAGAACCGTACTATTAGAGAATCATGAGAAATTCCGGTAAATACAAAACCGACAAAGGAAAATTTATTTTACTGATTCCATGCTGCATTTAAGACAAATAAACTGAAAGCCAAACCTTTGTGCTTCCGTAGTTTCTCCTCATTGTTAAAACAAACTTTCATTATTTTTCTTATATCATATACTCGCCCTTAATGGACACATAATGAAAGGACCATGCATACATCTTATGGGAAAATGTCTTTCGGTGAAAATTGCTGATATGTTGTAGCTGGATCCATCCTTAGTAAAAGTCTCCATTAGCCAAACTCGATTGTATGACCAGATTCGGAGCTAGAGGGCGCCAAATCATTAGTTTTGTGATTTTTGGAGAAATTCAGCTGAACAAAAAAATAAAAATATCTCATTCATATTCAATATTGTGTGCGACTGAGCATTCCTATAATTCGCGAGAATATTTTTTCCACAATACAGAATAAAAAACGCAACTGGTTTTCTACAGGGTTGTCAACAATATACTTAATTCTTCAGTGAATGAATTCTCCTAAGAGGTTATAAGTTGATTGAGTTTATCGTTGAGGATCAATCAGAATTGTTTGTTCAGCGACCACAATATAATGAAACTAAGAATACAGAGTGTTTGGAATAAGGAAGGGTCCATATATATATATATATTCCAAATTAGTCCAAATCACTAATTTTATTATTTTTAAGTGAATTCGTATAAATGAGAAACATTTACATATTTGTAATCGATAGTCAACTGTTGTTCAACTAAGCGTTACTATGATCATGGATGATTGATTCTTCTATAAAACAAAAAAAAAGATTTTGTACAGGGTAGTTTCCAATATAATCAATTTTTAGGTGAAATAATTCGCCTTCGAGACTATGAGTTGATTAAGTTAATTGACTAAGAATGAAAGTTGATCTCTCAAAACAAAATTGAAATGAAAATACATAGTGTTTCACTCAAGGAAGGCTCCATTCAATATGAATAAGTAAATACTCTTCTCGAGGATTCAATCATGACTTCGTCCTCAACAGAGAGCTGAAGTCATCTGCTATCTATGTCGTAATACCTAAAGGTTTGGCGAAGTAGGGCAGCAAATAATTAATTTTGTGTTTTTGTAGGATTTGGCAAGCTATAAAATATGAATATATTTTGTGATTCAATAAAAGGAATATATCCGATGTTCTGATATTGAGTATATTTCCGTCGATTAAATATTTGACCTGAATGAACTGAGTTCATCTATCTGAATTCAAGGAGAATTCAATCATAGGCACAAACTTATTGAACTAGCCCTTGATTAAAACCTAGAGGATCGTAAATTTTTCATAAAGTATTTGATGGTCTGTTTTTCCGAAAATTTTCTTTCTTTTAGCAATAACTTTACAACGCCGCAAAATTATGGAAAAAAAGAAAAAAACCTCCGTAGGTGAAACGTTTTGCTCAGTTGAATGGTGAGAAACTTCACAGGGTGCTCCATTCAAAGAATTGGTGATTTGTGTTGCCTCGATTTGAAGAAATCCAGAGTAAGGGCGTGTTGTACAATACAAGTTCAACAACAGTTTAAGTAAACTCGCTTCAGTTGCTATGGATTATCTAATGAAATTTTGAGTTCCTTAGCAACTGAACTCAGTTTAGTTGAACTGTTGGTGAACTTGTATTGTACAACCCGCCCTAAACCATATAACTTTTATCTGAAACAATTTTTCATATTCATATTTTTTCATATCAAGATGACGAGATACTGTATTTCCTCACACTAATGGGCCACCCTGTATATACTATTGATCCTTCCTCATTTCGAACACTCTGTATCCATAGCTTCATTCCATTTTCGTCGATCAACAAACCATTCGGATTGATCCTCAATGATAAACTCAATCAACTTATAACCTCGTAGGCGAATTCGTTCACTGACGAGTTGAGTATACTATATATCCTGTAGAAAAATAGTAGCGATTTTTTTTCTGTATGAGGGAAAAGTATTTCTCACGATTTATAGGAATATCCAGTACCACACAATATTGAATATAAATGAGATATTGACATTTTTTTTTTCAGCTTAATTTCTCCAAAAATCACAAAACTAATAATTTGGCGCTCTCTAGCGCCGAATCTGGTCATAAAATCAAGTTGGGCCAATGGAGACTTTTACTTTGGATGGCTGCAGCAACAACATATCAAAAATCCAGCCATTATCACAGAAATACTTTTTCCCATAAGATGTGTGTGTGGTCCTTTGGAAGCATATGTAAAGGTGCAGAAATGCAATACAAGTATATTTGCCTAGGCAACTTCTGCTCCTGAATCACATGCTGCTATAAACCAGCAATCAAAATAATAGGTATTTTGTAATAAACATAATGAACGAAATAAAGTGGAATAAACTGAAACGTTTTGAATTACCTACACATTCGCCTTGATTTTTAGAATATTGACAATATTATTCAAATGGAATAGGAATCAGTTGATAGGAACATGAACAAACTAAGAATCCATCCGTAGCATTTTTTAGTCACCTAACTTTTAGTCGCACTCGTTTCCTCAATATCACATACACAAAAATATAAAAACCATTCGAAAACGCATCTCCTTTGAACACAGCTACATTCAAAAACGAAGCTTCGCGTACTACTTGAATGTAGGAAATTGGCGATTAGCCGTAACCCGTAACTGCCTGTTTTTCGCATGTATTATTCAAACATTCAAATTCGAACGCGCGTTCATGAATGATACATTGATACGACGTTCGATGAATACATTCTAGATGATCCGCGATGCGAAGTTTCTACTGAACATGTAACAATAATTAGGTGAATGTTCTATCAACTGTGAAAAATATGCGGAAGATTGGTTATAATTATTTTAATTAATCGCCAGCTGAATTATGAGCGTTGAAAGTACTCGTGTTATTAAGGGATTTATATTATATAATAGCCCGTTCAAATTATTATTGATTATTTCCCTCATCCTGAAATAATTTTTCGTTAATTTCGAGCAAAATACACTTTCTGTAATAAAAATGGTAGTATAGCGTAGTCGATTTAACTGTTTGCAACAATATAAAACTACCAGTAATTTTTGACCTAGAAGTTACTTATTTTATTTCTATTATTATGAATTATTTCTATTGGCGACCATTTTCCCACCTGCACGTATTTGGACCTGTTCATTTCTCACCCGCAGTAGCAAGTAACCAATAAATGAATCAAAAAAACTCTCCAATGGGATGACAACAAATTTGTTGCATACCATGATACAATAAAATAAAGTACTGATGTGGGATCACTATCAACGGATCACAACATCATTTACGAACAACTACAAAAAGCTATTTGGAATTCAGCATATAGTACGGTTGGTACATGTTAAAAAGCCTTCTTCACAAATACATCAAAACAAACCTTGGTTTGACTCAGAATGTTATTTTACAAAAAAGCAATTCAATGCAGCACTCAAAGGCTGTAAGCATCATAATTTTGCAGAACCCTACAAATCTGTTTTTATCAGCAAAAAGAAGTTACAAAAATTTAATTGTGAAAATGAAACGTGACTATGACAAAGAAATACTGACTGCTCTATCTTGCACAAGAAATTCTGCTGTTTTTTGGTCAACCTTGAAACAGTTTATTTACAAAGAAAATTATTGTCCTATTTCAAAAGAACTGTGAGAAATCTTCTATGATTCCAAATCAACTGAAAAAGTCATCTACACAATTCAATATTTCGATGCCGGTAACTTCATTTTTGATTCATACATCACACTGAATGAAATAAACGCTTGTCTCGATAGATGCAAGAGGGGCAAGTCTCCAGGTAAAGATGGAATTTGCTATGAAGTTTACAAGTATCTACCTCAAAACTGGCGCTTGTATATTGCAATATATGAATACTAAAAACTGAAATAACACCAGATTATTGGTCAGATGTAACATTATCAATGTTACATTAAAAGGACCCAAAACAAAATCCCGAAAACTATAGGGGAATCGCCCTTGTTAATTGCTGTGCCAAACTGTTAACATTGATTTTACTCCAAAGAATTTCCACCTTTTTGGAAATCAACAATATTCTATTGGAGTGTCAGTCAGGGTTTCGCCAGAAACGTGGCTGTCTTGATAATATTTTTATCCTCAATTCGTTGATTCAAATCCATTTGAGACTGAAGTGTCGAAGAGTATATGTTGTCTTTGTTGATTTTAAACAAGCATTTGACTCAATCAACCATGGCCTGATGTGGGAAAAGCTTTACAAAACTGGCATTAATGCAAAATTAATTCGAATAATAAAATATATGTATGATAACGTAACAATGTGTATAAGAACGGCTTACCAAACCATATGATATTGCTGAAGGAGTCTTACAGGGTGAATCCCCGCCCCTTTACTTTTTTCTATATTTCTTAATGATATTGAAGAGTTATTTTATTCTAAGGGATTAGAGGAGTTGAACATTGACAGCAAAGAGAGCCTTATGATGCTGGCACTCGCAGGCGACTCTATATTAGTTAGTGATTCTCAGCAAGATTTGAATAGAAAACTCAAGGTTCTACAAGAATACGCTGACAGGAATCACTTAGAAAACAATCAAAAAACAAAAATCATGATATTTATCTGCTGTTTTTTGTGAAATGTCTAAAAACGCGGTGACAAAATACAAACAAGCCTTCGCTGTAGTCACAAGTCTAATGGCGCGAACAAAAATGAACTATTGGCCTTCCAGAAGGAAATTGTATGATAGCGTTATTTTACCCTCATTAACATACAGCATAAGAATTTGGGGTCTGAGATACAAAGGATTGAAAGGATTGAAAGGATTGAAAGGATTGAAAGGATACAAGTGGGATTTTTCAAGAAACTCTTTTTTTTGCCCCAAAATACACCTGTTTACTTGGTTCGCTTTGAAACTAACTCAAACAAATTGTCAGTACTAATTTTTAAGGCGGCATTATCTTGGTTGTTCAAACTAGCATCAATGCCCACCAGTAGACTTCCAAAAATTAGTTTTCTACGACTCAAAGCACTTGACCATAATGGTTGCCCTAAGTATAATTGGATTCGGCAAATGAAAACATATTTTGAACAAATTGGCTGTGTGAACCTTTTTTAAAGTTGCCTCAATGGAAGGGTTCGTTCTAGGGCAACAATTCATGAGTTAACGGAAAGTTTCCAAAATATGCTCATCCAAAGGTATGTTGACATTTTATTTCGCTCATCGTTCTTGCTGTTTGCTTCAAGCTTAACTTACCCCAACTTATCAAACTACCTGTCTTTGAGAATACCAATTTACTAAATGAGAATAATTGCACAACTCAGAGCTTGCAATAAGAGGTACTTAAAATCAACTTGTTATCAAGATACCCACATTATTCGAACTAACGAAATATGCTCTATTTGTAATTTATTTAAAGATGAGAATATTGAACATCTGTTTTTTGAATGTCCCTTTTGTAATAGCTTCCGTGAAAGCTGCTTGAAGAAAAATGGTATAAACAATATCTGGCCACCTCATTGAACACAAATTCCTTCCAAACCATATCCGCAATAACCAACTTTGTTGTCAGTGCAATGAAGGTGCGATCGTTTCTTCGAAATGAATAATGTTTCTTTTCTTTTATTTGTTGTTTTAGTAATAACCTTATGACTATAGTTCCTTTTTGTTGTGATCTTGATAGACTGACTTATTTAAGATAATACTTATGAACTACTATTTGCTCCCATTGTTAGATATATTATAGGCCAATCAACAGGGCTATCAACCTCAACTTAAATTGCTCCGCAGAATTTTTTTTTTTAATTATAGAATACAGTGTGCACATTACTTCTGAGAAAAATTATCACCTCCAGTGGGGGTGGAACCCCCCCAAAAAAGGAGTTGAAATTAATTTTTGAAGTAATTTCGAAATATCTCAAAAAATTTACTTTAAATCAAAAAAATAACTTGATATTCAGAAAAAGCACAAATTTTTACAAAAAAACTGTCAAAATTTTGAGAATTCGCATGGTATTCTTGAAAAAAATTGTTGAAGTTAAATGCTTTCGCAATGGGGCAGGTGATGCGCCGGCTCCCGCCAACGTGCATTTTTTCAACCAGCGCGTGAAGTAAAGTTCTATAACTCCTCACATAAATGTTCAATTCGGATAAATCTTACGTCATTTTGAAGATAAAGATAGCAGCTTTGTATTCTGATATTATTTATATTTATACGCTCAGTTGCCAGCTGCAAAATTCCAATTGAATATCTTATAATATTAAAGTTCCTGACTTCGTAAAATAATGATTGTGATTACTGAATTAATGTCTTATCACTTGTAGCAAGTAAAATGAACAGTTGAGGAATACTTCATTGTCAAATTGCATAACGTTTAACAGGTCCAAATAATGTTGGTTTTGAATACGAGTGTTTTCAATTCTTCGCATATTTTAGATTACAAAATCTTGAGGGAGTTTATAAATTCAAATGATAATAACTCAGAGATAAAAGCACGTATCAACATGAATGAAAAGCCAGTTTGCAGAAAAAACCCTGCTCTTATTGAAAATATTCATACAAATTCAAGTACTTAAAATAGAGGTTACTCGGCATTTGATCGCATTATTGTTCTATGGAAAGAAAAATAAAATCAGTCTATGATAGAATATGGGGATTCGAGACCGAAGAAGACAGTGCACCAAAGGAAACTGTCCCGAAATGTACCTGCTTTAAACTCATTGCGACTCTAAAACCTGAAAAATATCGGCTTGGGACCTTGTCAATGCGGCAGCTAGCGCGCCGCTGTATAGTATACAGCGGCGCCGTTCTGTCGGTGCGCAGTGAGCAGCAGTCAACGTTGCTCTATGTAAACGTCAGATAATATAAAAGTTCCTGTGCAGAAAACACTGGATAAAGGTTTCCTCAAACCAACGCGGGAACGCGAGCGGAAACGAGATGAATCCGATACTAAATTCTATAGTAGGACATACCGGTGTGATTATTCGTATTCCGAAATGCATACAAGCGTGTACTGTTTTTCAAGCAATTCGCACGGTTCCAAAGTTCCATTCCCGCTCCCGCGTTCCCGCTTTGGTTTGACGGAACCTTGATGGGATAACATCGATAGGGTAGACCGGGGACAATTGAAACATTTTGGATATTTGATTTTTAGTTGTTTTTCTAGGAATATTTTAAGTTCCTCCCAATAATGATATATACCTGAGATATTTGAAGAAATCTTGAGCTTGTCAAACTGTTTCAATCGTCCCCGTACCGGGGACGAATGAAACATATACCTGGGACAATTGAAACAATATAAGGACTATCCAAAGAAATATTTATTCTTGTGCTTACATGATATTACAACAGAAAGTGTGAAATATTTATTCCGACAAGCAATTTTGACAAATATAGAGAACTTCTTGTTCAGTACAATCTTCGTGGGACCAATGACTACACTGAATACATTGTACCCATTTCTCTTCAGGGCGGCTATTACCATACGGTTCCGAACAAACCAGGCAGAAACAATTTTCTTTATCGCTGCCACTTTGATCCTGATATTTTTTGGTGTTTTTGGACTTTTGAATTGGCTTCTGTCTATCTTTTACCTCAGCAAGTTTTCTCTTAACTTGCTTTTTCTGCTTCAAATCATACTCCTCTTGAATGGCGTTTTTCTCAGGAGTGTCCGTATAAATTGCAGATTTCCTACTTTTTCGTTTGCTACTTGTTTTTCTAGGAAGGGCTTTCGGAAATGGCCTAACAACTCCTGGCAAAAAAATAGCTTTTGATGTGCTTGGTCCTGGATCAGCATCTGAAAATTGAGCATTTGAAGTGCTTGGCAATGCTGGTAGAATGTGACTGCTCGGTGTTGCTGGTGGAATGTGACTGCTCGGTGTTGCTGGTGGAGTGTGACTGCTCGGTGTTGCTGGTGGAATGTGGTTGCTTCCAGTTGCTGGTACAGTGTGATTGATTGGTGATGTTCGCAAAATATCATCGTTAATGGAAGATGATAAAGCTTCACTGGTACTTACTTCTGCAACTATTTCAGTGGCATTCGGCGTTGTGTTACCAGGACCTGGTCTATCCGTTACATATGATGGAGCAAAATCCAATTCTGTGAATATATCTCTATTGGAGGGGTATATTCCAGTGCAATTAAATCCAGCTACAATATTGGAATGCATGAGAGCCAATGGTAGAGCTGATTTGACGATACTAGGGATGTTATAAATGGGCATCGTTTTGCCTGGGTTATTTCTCACCCAGGCATCGCAACTTGAATTTACAGCCTTTTTAAAAGGACCGAAGACAGATCTGTCTAATGGCTGCAGCTTATGCGAGCAATGCGGTGGAAATGACAAGACGACAATACCATGTTCTCTGCAGAACTCCAAGCAATGTATACTTATGTGCGATTGATGTAATACTTTTTTCTCAATAGAAGCGTTCGTATGATTTTGAAAATGATTGAGGTATATCAGAAACTCCTCTTCTTGCACCCAGCCACTCGCATTGCTCGCTCCATTACACCCCACTGGACCGTCACGGATGAAGTGACCCTGATATCTTTTTCGTGGAAACATAAAAATTGGAGGCACACTGTTACCGATAGAATTTACAGCTGAAGCAGGTTCCTCTTTCTCCTGATGTTAGTGCACCTACCTGTTTGGTTCCTTTTTCAGCTACAACTTTAGTAGGTTTTTGAACCGTCGTGGCCCCCGTTTCGTCGATATTATAAATATCTTTGGGTTCAAATTTGTACCTATCAATGACATTTGACAGGTTGTCATAAAACAGTTTAACATTTGTGACGTTAAAACTGGTTGCTCTTGATAAGCTTGTGGCTTGAGCACAGCGGATTGACAGTTCTGGGTTTCGCTTCATGAATCCAGAAAACCAATCCTCCCCTGCCATGGAATTGTGTCTCCAGGTATCAGGTATTTGCAGGGAATATTTCACAGCCAACTGGAAGGCTAATTTCCGAATAGGGGGTAGGCCAAATAATGTTTGTGACGCTTCAATTATATATCCAACAAAGAGTTTTTCCTGGTTCACGTCAAATACTCGTCTTACACAACGATAGCCCTTTGTAACAGGAATAGCGGATCCTTGTTTAATTGCTTCCTTTTTCTTCTTCACAAATCTACTTAATGATACGTAATGTAGTTTGAATTTTTCTGCCGTACTTCTTATCGAAGTATTATTTGCAGTAATCTCTGTATATGCTTCTTCATATACCGAAATGGGTTTAAAACCTTTTTCCGTTTTCCTCACTCTTACTCGCGGCATACTAAAACAAAATAACTCCTTTAAACACCCTTATTTTGTCTATAATATAATTAATTTAACAGAATTCACGATGGGGACAATTGAAACATGTTTCAACCGTCCCCCCTTGTATTTGTTTCAATTGTCCCCACAACACATTTTCAACTAAACATTCAAATATTTTTGTACTATCGGATATCATTAATAATTCAAACTGAACGGACGAAAGGAAACATACCAAACATACCAATAAAAATTATGAAAGCTGGATACTTACGCCGTTATACCTGGTAACACGCTTTTTCTATTAATGGAAAATTTTACTTGGATAGCGACAATTTACGTTACGTTCGATATACACAACCATTCTCAACTATTGCTAGCGATCAACTGATGGTCACTTGCAGTAACTTGGCTAGTTTCACTTGGTACAAATGCGCATGATTTAAGCCACGGAATCTTTCCAATATGGCGGTTGTTTCTAACGTCCCCTGTTTCAATTGTCCCCGGTCTACCCTAGTAGGAGACGAGGAAACATCTCTTAGTGCTTTGTCACTGTTATTAATTGAAAATGGTGAGTTTATTTTTGAAATATTTGTTTCATGTTCAACTCAGCTCTTTTTCAAAATATCCGGATTGTGAAGATGAAGACGAGGAGACTGAAGATGAAGTAGATGATGAGTTGTATGAGTGAATAAATATATTTTCCTATACATTTATTGATGGTGATTACTTGTGGAATCATTTCTCCATACCCTTTCTCGATATCATTGAAAAACACACTCATATTTCGTACCTCCGGTCCGCGTTTGATTTATACAATAAGTTGATCTTCTCTCGAATTTGCGAATAATTTTCATAACAATACTTCTAAACCTCAATAACGACAGTTCTCAACGATTATATACCCACATTTATATCTAAGAGTAGAAGTTTGAGAGTTTTTTCAAATATTCTCCCCCTTCTCTCTTACCCCAATGTCTCCGCGATGCGGTTGATATGCCCCGCATGCGGGTGCGGGAAAATCGTTTCAGCCCAGAGCCCAGAGCTGAAATGTCAAGAAAATATCTTCCAGAATTTTTTTTTATGATTTTGTGAGGATAATAACTTTATTGCTAATTATTCAACCCTCCGTGACGACCAAATTGCAAAACAGAAATCGGCGGAGCAATTTAAGTTGAACTTTTATGAGAAAAATTGCTGTTAATTGGCCTATTATGTGAGTGTGACTTGTACTTCATACATGAATATTGTAATCAACCATGTAATGAGGATTTTAGTTCCTTGAATACAATTAAAGCTAATCTAATCTAGTTTTTGCAAAATCGCGATATAAACAATTTAAGGGCAAATATTTCTAAATGCGCCCAATTAAGGAAAATCATTTTATTCAAATTCTGTAAACGGCATTTGGAAGTAGAGATCAATATCTACAATTTGTATATTTTAGATTTACACCTAAGGGTGGGAAATGTGTTGAAAATGTCACTGGAAGTTACTCTAAATGCATCAAAGTGCACCCGAAGTCGCCCGAACTCAACTCGAGTTAACTTCATTGCGACTTCGGGTGACTTCGGACGCACTTTGAAGCGTTTTGATCAACTTTCAGACATTTTCAACCTCTCAGGTGAAAATCCAAAATATACAAATTGTAGATATTGATCTCTACTTCCAGATGCCGTTTCCAGAATTTGAATACGACGATTTTCCTCAAATCGGTGCATCTTGCAAGATATGCTCTTAAATTGTTTATAACGCGATTGTGCAAAAATTACACATCGGACAGAAAACATCTTGCGCACAGTTGAACCACACAGAGAGAAAAGACTGCAGCAGGTTCATGCACAACGTTGTGTAAGACACAGTTGTGTAGATATTTTACCCAATTGTCCATTTTTTCATCATATGCGTTTTGTGAAATTCAATAAATAATTGTGCAAGTCAATTTGTATGGTATTCATGCACTTCCACATTGCCTAAAAATACACAAAAATATGCACATCTGCCATAACACAAGTTATATGGAAACCATCTACAACGCATTGAACTCATCTTACACCCGTTGTGCACTTTCTATTTGATATGCACAAATTGTATACTATTTCAACACAATTGTGTAATTTGTCACAACTTTACCAAGGCGTCGTCTCACCCAACTAAATACGCAAGCGCGGTATTCCAAATGTCCAGTCCATCATTGTTTGATTGTTTTATGCTGATCGAAGGGCGAAGCTTGGTAAGTGTATACTTACCCATTGTTTATTATTTGTTCATGTGTATGTGGTTTTGTGTCAAATGGAAGTTTTAGAATATTTGTAAACTGATACCAATATTTGAAGGTTAGTAATGCTATTAACATCAAACCTATAAACTGACTCATTTTCATCATTTTTAACGGTTTGAAAGGTACATCCTCGTACCTACTTCCTACTTGAATAAATATAGTTTGACACGAAGATTACTTTAAACTTTATTATTATTCAACGTGTTCCAAAATAACAAAATGTATGGTTTATTTATGTTCTGATTGGTATTTTGAGTTCCTGCAATTTTATTTGTAATTAGAGTTCAGTTATTTTTGTTATTAGTTCTTTGTGATGAAATAAACATTATTTGAATGACATTTATTTTTATTTCAACCTTCTGGAAAATGAAGCTTATGATTTCTGAACAGAATAAGATATGAAGAAGCGAGTAGGTTGAAACTGATGCTTATTCTTATCTTATTCCGTTTGGATGTTGTGCCTCAACTGTATCCTGTCTTAAAATTATAAATGGTACCTATAAAAATTGGCCTTGCTTTGTACACAAATGTGTACAATATACCTACACAATTCATGTATGCGGAGTACACAAATTTGTGACATTTTTTGCATCCTATATTTAAAATACCTACACAATTTGTACAAACTGGGTACACAAATTGTTGCCATTCATTACAATTTATGCATAAACAGTACAAAAGTTGTTGACATTCGTCGCACAACATACCGATTAATTTTGTATATTTTGTGTATAAAATTAAAACAAAACTATTCATAATAATACAACACTGAAGTGTATCGTTTATACACAATATCTCTAATACAATATTATAGAAGAAAAATTAACAAATTGGTGCTGTCAACTTTTTAGAAACAAATTGTGCTGAAATTCTTCACAATTGTGTAGAAAACACACATTTATTTCTCTCTGTGCACATACCATTATCTATCAATTTCCGCAATATTGTTCATCCAGCTTCAGATTTATAAAAATTATTAATTTTTGAAAAATAGTCTCTTTTTCGAGGTTTTCCCGGATTTTCTCAGTGGAAAACGCACCGATACGGCTGTATGAAAATCCATTTTCTGGGGTTTATAAATCTCTACAAAAGTTCCATTGACTGTAAAACGATTTCCTGTATAGTCTTTGTGATATTTCCAAAAATTCAAAAAAACTTGTAATTTTTTTCACTATTGCTTGTATAAAAAATCCACAAAGCGATTTTGCTGGGGCGAAAACTAGGGTTTTCATTAACGAACTATCTTATAAAAATTAGTATAGAATATTTGCGTCTTTCATTTTGTGGGGGAAAAATCCTCTAGAGATATAGAGATATATGATTGTATCAAGTAACTTACCAGTCAGGGCAGAGAGTGACTGTCTCTGCGTTTTGGTCTCAAATAAGTCCTTGACTCTATTATAGATGACTTCCTGTGGATTGTGCAGATAAAAAGACTCCCCATTCACGCTCCCGCCACTGATACTGCTTCCAGAACTGCTTGAAGCGCTGGAAATGAGAAATAATATCAGTCTTCGTAAACTGGACCTACCTGCCTTACCAATCTTAGAAAAAAAATAGAAATTAATAATAATTTTGAATGAATTTATTTTTCCATGATCTGTGTGGCAGAAGAAAACTGTTAAATCTCCCACACCTCAGTATATCTGTGAGATATAATGAGTTTACCGACAGATAAAAGAAGAAAAACCAATTATCATAATTCAACTAATTTGTAACAGCTAGGCCGGGAGGTAGCGTTAGGAGACAGCGTTGCATTTTTCATTTCAGGTCGCTAAATTTTGTGTGTAGGCAATAGTCTAGATATCTAGCAATCGAAACAAGTGCCAGCTGTCTGAGTTGTAGTGAACCTGGTTGTGAGAAGATTTCAATTACGTTGAAAAAAATTATCCAAAAATGATATCAGGTCGATTGAAAATTTGCACAGCAAATGTTTACGTAACGACAGTACTTAAAATAAAGTCATCTTCTCATATAAACCTGTACACAAAATAAATGATGTGAAATCATCACGAGAGAAGCGTATGAAAGTACAAGACTATCCCAAAGTGTAACTTTTGTTCTCTTAGTCAGTTCCGATTACCATAATAGTTATTTATGTAATAAGGATCATAAAGACGATCATTATGGTACAAGTCGTGAATGTTATCAGGCGAGGCGTAGCCGAGTCCGACAACACGACGTGTGCCATAATAATTGTTTATGATTCTTTTCGCATACAAAATTTCATCTGATGGTATTTATATTAATGCGTTTTCGAAAAATTTAAAACTGCATTTTTGACATGTCACAATGACAACTATTTTTAAAGGAGTAAGTATATGTGTAGTTTCAAATATTGGTAGGTGAGTGAGCTGTGCTTTGCCATTTCCTTGACAACGTCAGGTTGTAACGACAATATTTTTTTATCGCTGTCAAACACAATTGTCACGTAGAATTTAATATAATTTAAATAATAATGAGTGACTCTGAAACTGGTAGTTTACCTTCTGATTTAGAAGAAATGACGCGAAATATCGTGGACTCCCTTTTGCCGAAAAAATCATAATAATAATAATAATAAAGATTTTTATTAGGAAAATACAATATATACATTAGGATCAAAATGTTGATTATAATAAATATCACTAAGCGATAAGTGTAAGAACACTTGTTTCGCATATATAATAAAATAACTTAACACTAACAATAATGTAAAAATATTAAAAATATAAAATATAAAACATAATATAAAACAGCAGACAATATCAGTGACAGAATTTTTAAAAAATGTTAATAACGATGTAAAAATGTCGGGGCGTGGCGCAGTGGTTAGAGCGTCCGACTCTGAGTCGAAAGGTCCGGAGTTCGAACCCTGGTAGAGCTGGGATTTTTTAATTTAATTTAACCGATCAAATTATTAAAATCTCGTGGCTTGACTAGGGTGAGTCCTGCACGATTCACTGTTGCGTTCCAATTAACAGTGCTGCTCCTAAAGTGGCGTATGGTGTTAGTAACAAGGCCTATCCAGAACACGTGGCTAATGACCATAGCAGTCGATGCCAAAACACCAAAGAAAAAAAAAATAACGATGTAAAAAAGAAGGCTATATTATTAGTGAACTTTCAAAACACATTTTATTTATAATAAGATTTTCAAGATGAAATATTATCTAAAATATACACTTAAATTTAGTGGACCAAAACCTTATCTATTAAAGAAGACCAACTTGATGAACATGTGTACATGGAAACTGGGGTAATATTTTTGTAATTATAGGTGGATGAGTTAAAAAAATTATATCATCTCCGAAATATTTCGTCGTGGTTGACAGAAGATGAATTGTTTCTAGACTTTTTTGAATGACTGTGAATTATTTATTTTTTGAATGTGTTGGTGGAACGGTATTGTATAATTTTGATGCTATATATTGATACTTCGCTGTCCTATGGCTTTCTGCATTTGTGGAACTACATGATGATATTTTTTCCTTGTAGGATAAGAATGACTAGGCAGGTTGGAACGTTTGTTTTGGTGATATTTCAAATTTATGTTATAATAAATTAGTTGGCGAATGTCAAACACTTTGGCTTCGTGGAATAGTGCGTCTGTGGGATATCTGAACTCTTTAGGCATAATAATTTTAAGAAACCTCTTTTGCAGATTTTCCAGGGGACGAATGTGTGTTTTTAATGCGCCTCCCCAGCATACTATACTATATCTCAGGTGACTTTCCACCAAAGCATGGTACAAGACTTTTAGTTGGTAAAAAGGTAGAATATTTTTCAAGTACCTAAATTTGTGTATAATGAATATTAGTTTGTTGCATATATAATTTATATGTGCGTCCCATTTGAGGTTTGTATCCATTATAACGCCACTTTTTTCTCTGGCAGGATAGTGTGATGTTGTCCAATGGTGTTTATCGTTAGACTTTCGAAGGGTGGAGTGTTAGATTTATTGCAACTAAATGGCATATAACATGTTTTTCTAAATTTACAGTTAATAATTTGTGTTCTAGCCAGTTTTTTAACAAAGGAAAATCTGATTCTACAATGTCCTTCAACTCTTGCCAAGTATTTGCTTTGTAAAAGATTGCAGTATCGTCAGCAAATCCCAATATCTCCCCCCGACTCTTTAACGAAAACATGCCATTAACATATATACTAAATAGGATAGGGCCTAATACAGTCCCCTGAGGCACGCCATACTCTATTTTCCTCTTGTCGCTCTTTACATTGTCTACTCTTACAGATTGGAATCTATTGTTCAGATAATTTCCAAATAATTTGAGACATCTGTTTCTGATTCCTATATCTTCCAGTGTCTGTAGGAGTAGGTCATGACTTACTGAATCGAACGCTTTCGACAAATCAATAAAAATACATAAGTTTGGCAAATTTTCTTCCAGAGCAGTGGATATCTTTGAGGTGAGTGACAATATTGAATCTTGTGTGGAGAGATTTTCTCTAAAACCATACTGTTGGTTAGATAACAGATTATACTTTGTTAAGTACGCAGCTAACCTTTTCTTGAGAATCCTTTCAAAATTTTTTGTAAGGTGCGTTATTAATGAAATTGGTCTGAAATTTGTGATCAAAGTCTCATCGCCTTTTTTAAATGCAGGTATTACAACAGTTTCCTTGAACGTTTTAGGCCAAATTCCTTTTTCCATACAATTATAGATAATGTAGGTGAGAGGTCCTTTGATATAATGTCAAATAGACTTGATGGTTTCAGCTCGGATTTCATCTATGCCAGCTGACTTTTTATTTTTTAAGTCTCTAATGATGCTGTCAATTTCATTACCGTCAGTTGGAATCATGGAGTATATTATTATGAAATGGTGTTTAATCGGTACGAAGAATGGTGTTCTGCTAAGAAAATCAAGAATGTCACTCATGGAAAAGTATTGTTGGCTTACTTTGAATGCTTATCTAAGGAACGAAAACCATCTTCTCTTTGGTCGTATTATTCGATGATAAGAAGTATTTCATCAACAAGAAAAAACGTCGATATTTGTAAGTACCTAGAGCTGGTTGCATTACTAAAACGTGAATTAGAAGGTTACAGAGCTAAAAAATCCAAAATTTTTACTAAACAAGATGTTACAAAGTTTTTAACGGGAGCAACAGATGATACATATTTATTTAAAAAAGTTGCTATGATAATTGGACCAAGTGGAGCATGCAGAAGAGAGGAATTGATAAATATGCTTGTTGAAAATGTAATAGATGAAAGATCCGTTTCTTAGAATTAATTTACCAAATACAAAAACATAGGTAATGCGAGAATTTTTTGTAACTTCGGGTAATATCCCAGGATTGGATATGGTAGAACTTGTCAGACAATATGTGAAAATTCGACCTTGCAACACAAACCATCTACGTTTTTTGTCACTTATAAAAATACGAAATGCACAAAACAAGCTGTTGGAATACACACCTTTGGTAAAATGCCATAAGTTATTGCCACTTTTTTTAATTTTCCTCACCCTGAAGAATATCCCGGACATTGTTTTCGGCGATCGTCTGCTTCATTTTTGGCTGATTTTGGAGCTGATCTGTGTACCGTGAATCGCCATGGCGGATGGAAAAGCAATACTGTTTCTGAAGGTTATATCGAAAATTCGAAAGAGCAAATGAAAAAATATCAGAAGCAATTTTTGGTGCCAATAACCAAACAGGATTACAAGTTTACCAAAAATCATCAACTACTGATGCAAAACTCTTGAATCCATTGGAATTAATATTGCAAATTGTACATAGTTATGCATTTTGAATAAACTCTTTTGATCTCACCATTACATGTTTTTCATATACCTAGAATTTCATTATGGTACTTAAGTCCCATAATTAATTCATTATGGTACTGAGTACCATAACGAGCTTCCTTATGTCATCAAAATTGAGTGACGTAACGTTGTCATTTCAGCGAACAGTAAGCTTTCTGCGTGAGTTTATTTGAGTGATTCAAATCGAAAATCTATATCTATAATCATTTCAAGAATGTTTTCCTCAACGACAAACTCTAGTTCAGTAGAGTCGATGTCGATTTCAGTTTGATTTTCAAAATACTTTTGTGAATTTTTGGACCAACGAGTGAACTCATATAAACTCAATGGAAAATTCATTCTACATGAACACTAATTTGTTTTTCCTGTAAACGTAAATTACTTATATTTCACTGACCTGTGTCTATGTTTACTCATTGGATTGATGTAAAGTCCATTCTCAGGAGCATGAGCAGGTTCCATGGATCTATCACTGAGAGGTGGATGTAAATAGAAAGGTTCAGATTGATTGCTATTACTACTGTGGTTGCTGTGGCTACTATGAATAATGGTACTGCTATGGTTGGGACTGCTAGGTATTGGCTTTGGTTTGCAATTGGAACAGTCACTAGCTGTACTGCTTCCCTGAAATAATAGAAAAATTGTTGAAAAACATTTTTTAAGATCGACCAAAGTTTCCGTTCAATACAATTTAATAATCGATGTCATTTGTTAGTGCTGAAATAGTGCATTTCATTACGAGTTCAGAAAATAGGCTTTTTCCGTGCGTGCATTGAAGTCTGAAAATGTGCTTTTACTACGAGGTACACATACTATTTTGTCTGAAATCGTAATCAGCATTATCAAAAACTAAGGAATTCTACATAATTGCATGAATTCAATAACTGCCTAAAATGTAAACAAGCCGGCAAAAAATTTCTCGTATCGTTTTCGATACGGGAAAGTACTTTCCCGTATAGTTTAGGTCCGAAAACGGTCCGGGAAAGTTCGTTGCTTAGCAACGGACTAAAATACTAGATTCGCGTATTTTGAGGCCTGAAGTTGCTCCGAGAAAGTGGGCATTCTTGAACGATTTCAGAGAATAGTTATTTATGCAACAAGTGCAAAAAATGAATGTTTATTGCACTCGAGGTGAAATTGTCCGACGAGGCCGTTAGGCCGAGTTGGACAACACGTCGAGTGCAATAAACAATTTTTGCACGAGTTGCATACAACATTTTTTCTACGTTCATGCAAAAAGCAAAAAATGATTTATTGAGGTGCGGCACTAGGTGTAGGAAAATGAAAAGCGCAACTTGAATACTTTATTATTAATATCGATTTGCATTGAAACAGGAACTAATGCGTTACGAACAATTTAACTCAAACTTTATTTTTACTCTCAATGTTGAAAGTGAATGAACAATTGGTGCAATTTTCAATATGAATATTTCGTAGTGCAGTACCTATTGCCAATCTCACAGAATATCTGCTAAATATGTAGTAGGTTTAAACGTTTATGTTTGTCATGATGACAGCACGTTGAAGTAGAATGACAGATGAGTGCAATAAAAACTTTATTGCACTAGTGCAATAAAGAACTTCTTTTTCCACTGAATATGGTTCAATAAAGATTTGCTTTTTGCATGAATGTAGAAAAAGATACAAAGTCGTCATTTTTGCAGTTCACTATTTTTATTAGGATTTTATGAGTTTTATAAGACAGATGCAGCAACGTGCATTATAAAACATGTGTAATATACCGTTTTATTCAATTTGGTATTCATTTGTAATGTCATTGAAAAAAATGAGTTTAATGAAAAAATTTTTACTGTTAATGTGGAAAAACATTGTTAAAATGATTCAAAAAAGACGCATTTATCATTATCGTTTTTTCAGTAAATTTTCTGATTTTTATTGCACGAGAAAAATTTGTATTTTTTTACATTCTCTCATTTTGTTGGTTCTCTGTATTTCTTTTATCAATCGAGTGGTCGGATAAATTTTCTGAATCAGAATATTCAAATTTAGAGTCAACCAACATAATTGGATTCATGTCAATATAATTGAGATTAAATTTAAGCCTGGTATTTTCAGATATAAACTCGTATAATGCGATCATCATATAAAATTTGGATGTGCTGTCATTTTCATAATTATTCAAGTTCATCCACTTTAAAATATAGAAAGGAAATACCTACCCCTTAAGTAAAAAGGCAATTGGATTCTTTTGAAAGCCGCACTGTATAAGAGCGTACCGTAAAATCATATTTTCTGAAAGATGCAGACTCATATAAAGGTACAGATTAACTTTTGTGTCACAATCTTCATTTCTTATCATACAGATCGACAAGCGTAAGGATGCCTCTGAGATGCGCAAACGATAGAAAGCGTGAGTAGATGTGCGACAAAGATCGACTACTGTTTAATAAGGCAGAGCGATTGAGCTCCTGCCCCACTCCAGGGTTTTGTCTACTGCGCAACCAATTCTAGGAGACATCCTTACGCTTGTCGATCAGTACAGTGTGTTTCATATCTCATGGAAACACCCTCGTATCTTCCGTAATGTTTGACGTAGAACCATGAAATTTTCAGGATCGATAGATATACTAAAAATGAACCAACTGCATACCATCCTATGTGATATACACTGCACGCCAGCAGCGATGGAACCACCCATTTTCCAGAAAGTTATATTAAGGGGCAAATTTGGCCCGAAACTTCTTCGGATTCGTGTTCAGGGTCCTCAAATTACTACTAATACACCTGTCTCCTGGAACATTTTCAGTCCTAGAACATTTTCAGTCCTGAAAAATTCTAATTTGTTTCACTTCTAATGGAAACGTCCCCGTATCTTCCGTTTGCGAAAAAACCAGATATGATTGTTGACAACGGAGAGCAGAGAGTTTTGGCAAATTTTTTCCAAATTATTCCACCCAAACCAGGAGATAAAATCAATTTAATGTTCAATAAATGATTTTAATTTTTTTCTGGAGCAAAAGTTAGATGGTTATCACTCAGTCGTTCTGCTATAATTTCCGGTGAATGGTCATCTCGACGATCAATTGTGAAGGAACTATTGAAAGAGTTGGCCAAAATTTCAGCTGATTCGATATCTGGAGAGCACAAGGAACCATCAGGTTTTCGTAGGAGCGGAATACTTACTTTGGTGTTCAGGTTAGATCGTATGAACTTGTAAAGGTTTTTATTGTTTTCAGAGTTTGCAATAGATTCTTCAAACTCTCGACGTGAAGATCGTATTGTTTTGAGAAATTTCGATGAGTTTGGTAGTCTTCGGGGGCTTTTGATCTTCTGTATCTTGTCCAAAGTCTCTTTTTGTGATGTATTAGTGACATCATTTCGGTATTTATCCATGGTTTGAGAGGATTTCTCCGGCATACTTTGCTGCGGGACGTCTTGTCAACAGAGACAGTTACGATCGAGTAAAATTTTTCCCGGAGAATATCAACGACATTACACGCGTTCAAGAGGGTGATCCAGTCGATGGGGGAAAGTTACTCGGATACCTTATCAAAGTTGATTATTTTGAAAACTTCGGTTCCGTACTTGTTTGACACATAAATGTTGAGCTGTATAGTTGCGTAGATTACTGCATGGTCCGATAATCCAATTGGCGGTAGGATTTCATGATCTGTGACAATGTTTTCATCGTTGGTAAAGATAAGGTCAAGAACGGATGGTTCGTTGTTGATTAGGAAACCAGTTAGTTCTGTGATGAATTGAAAGAGGTTTGAATCGGCAATGAAATGCATGAAATTACTTTAGTTCTGCTCGCACAAATCGTCTGCCGATGATTTTTCTGATATCTACTTGGTCAAACTTATTGAATACCTCTTTGGCAGACACGTGGATTTTAACACTAAGTATCAACTAGAAATGTCTGCCAATTTGTTTTCGATGGATTTTTTAATAAAAACATGTATAGAAGTATATGGCAGATATTAGTTATTTTGATCAATTTCAATTTTCAACATGGTGGAAATTGGAAATTTGTGCTATTCATCATCTTACATGTAGAAAATGCATGTATCAATGGCAGACACTCGTTTATACGACAGCTCGACATGTCGCTAGCTGCCGTTCTATGAAGGGAGCTTCGGCTTTAATTAATCAAAAGAAGTAATCAAACTTCTCTGTTGCATTATTCTGCAACTTTCAATAATCACTTGTTTCCTTTCTTAGTAACCCAAATAATTCTAATTGAGTATCCTTATTCAATTTAATGTGGCCGGAAGATACGGATTATTACCTGATTGCCGACTATCGTTGATAATAGTTCAGATTACAACATCTTCAATCTTTTTGTCCATCTTTTTAGATTAAATCACTGATGGAACGGTTATGAAACTTAGCGTAGATCTCAAGCTGTAATCTGCAATGGATAATCTTCGAAATGATGACAACTCCATTCAGAATTGATTTTATCACTTGCATAGCCAATTTTTCATGAATTAAATTACCAACCCGAAGATATTGCATTTAATTATTATGTAACTTTTACAATTACAATGCGTTACATTTCAAATGAGCATAAAAGTGATCACTAAGCTTAAGCTTTATTCAAAAGATATTAAAATGCTTCCTATGCCACCTTGGTATGGTGTTACTTCCGCTGCTGGTTATATTTTGTTGACGCTGAAGGTCTCCACACGAAAACGTATGGGAAATTGGTTGTAGTATTAGTAGAAATAATATAAGTTCAGAATTTGAAACAGTTATTTCTATCTACTTATTACAGTTCAACGCGTTGTATATACAGTGTCCTTCATAAAGTCCGCATCATATGGGAAAAACTTTTATTAATGATTTATTTTGAAATTTGACTTGGGCGTTAAGTTGTGCTTTGAAAAATATGAAAAATGACCTACTCGGATGTGGTCACGTGACTTTCGCTACCTGTCAAAAGTAAATTTTTTTCAAAGTAATCGCTGAAAATAGGCTTATTTATTCGAATTTCCAAAAATGTTAAGGAAAAAAATTGTTTATTTTTCGATTCTACACCTACATCTCGAATTTGAACGTTCTATTGCAATGTTCACTTTTTGCCATTTTTTTGATAATTGCAAATTTTCTTGAACATTAAAAAAATCGTAACTGCGACAAAACTGTTTTATACCAGTAGCTCTAATATGCGACTAACTTTCAATCACGAATCATCAAAAAAATATGTTTTTCTCAAGAAAATGAGAATTACTGGTTAACAATTCTGTTATGTTTAATGCAAAGTTGACGTATCTTCAAGCATGTAGGATAAGAATTCATTTAAGTGGATTTTTTTCAGTATTAAAATGTACCAACGTCATAATTCAAAACATCATAAAACTTCTTTACTTATCTAACCAAAGTTTATGACTTTTCACGGTACAAATTTCAAATTTAATTCTTACTAATTCGGCTATGAAACTTTCATCAATTTTGTGAAGTAGGCTTTGTAGACAATTTATAATGATGAAAATTAAATATATTTGAACAATTTGACAAAAAAAAATATTGTCAACCTCACTCAATTAAGAATTCTATGTAATTATCAAAAAAATGGCAAAAAGTGAAAGTTGCAATAGAACGTTCAAATTCGAGATGTAGGTGTAAAATCGAAAAAGAAACAACTTTTTCCTTTGAAATTTTTTGAAATTCGAATAAATAAGCCTATTTTCAGCGATTACTTTGAAAAAATATTACTTTTGACAGGTAGCGAAAGTCACGTGACCACATCCGAGTAGGTCATTTTCCATATTTTTAAAAGCACAACTTAACGCCCAAATCGAATTTCAAAATAAATCATTAATAAAAGTTTTTCCCATATGGTGCGGACTTTATGAAGGACACTGTATACAGGGTAAATAATGGAACATTTCAACTGCGAATAGGGGACAGTAAGACCGTTCAGAAAATATATTTTTATGTTATAGAAAATCCTACGATTTTCGAGGTATTTGAACTTTTATGAATTTAAAAAAATGGTAACCTTTTCACTTTTTTGCGCACTACTGCCACTGCCATTGGCCGCAGTGGAGGGCCTGATACGGGGCCCACTCACGTTCAAACCTAAACCTAACCATTGCCACAAAAAAAAATATATTCTCAGTATTTTTTTATAATAAATAATATAAATATCAGTATACTATCAGAGTCGTTTTTTGCCAAAGTTTGAGCTTCTGTGGATTGAAAAATGTAAGGCGACCTGAGTGGCCAACTTTCCTAAAAATTCCTTATTGAATGTAGATTTTGAAGTGGTATAACGCATACTACTTTGTTTTCCACAAAAAATTATATTCCGATGCGAATAGGGAATGAGCTATGTTTACGGAATTACAATAGGGATGGTTCGTGTGAAGAAGAGTGATACATCGACATATCGCGTTATTTTAACTAGTTGGCTGAGCATTCTCGATTGTGTGTGTTTTATGCAACTGACAACTAATTTTCGAGTGGATGTCTTATGAGCTAAAACTCGTTTGTTGTTTCTACTTTCATTTGTACTCATCAAGAAGATTAGCTGAAATGCCTCGAACACCGCTGAACTTCACCGGGAAAGATCCCCAAACGAACGCCACTTACTTGGACAAGGTGTTGGGGGTGCCAACGAAGGAAGACCCGTACATGATTGTGATGACATCGTTCTTGATGATATTGAAGAAGTCTCATCTTCATCTGCACGTGCTATAGCACAACGCACTGGAATTGGAAAGACAACTGTCCGTAATATCTTGAAAAAATACCAATTTCATCCTTTCCACGTAACACGCGTGCAAAGCCTGCTGCCCAGGGACTATCCTGTGAGAGTAGTTTTTTGCCGCAGAATGTTGAGTAAAATTAAAGAAGATACAGGTTTTTTCAATAGAATTCTCTGGAGTGATGAATCATCGTGTCGCGGAGATGGTTACTTAAACCTCCATAATTCACACAGCTGGGCGGTGGAAAATCCCCACTTGATGCGAGAGGAAATATCGTAATACCAATTCAAAGTGAATATTTCGACAGGGATTCTAAATGGAAAAGTGATTCTAAATGGAGAAGTGATCGGACCGTAGTTTGAATCAAAAGTATTTGTAATTTCCCAATTTATAAGACACAACTTTGCAACTGCAAAGAACAATGTGGCTGCAGAACGACGGTTGCCCGGCCCGCTACACAAGTACGAAGGTTCTTGAACCAAACCTATCCGAATAGATGGACTGGCCGCTGTGGACCAATTTCGTGGCCTCCGCGATCACCGGACCTGAATCCACTTGACTTTTTTCAATGGGGCTGCCCAGAAGAGAAGGTCTGCAGTAGGCCCATCACTTCCTTACAAAAGTTGCGTGTTCGCAACCAAGAAGCCTCCCGAGAAATTAGTGAAAACAGATATTCTTGAAGAAAAGATCATTCATACGGAGATGTCGAGCCTGCATAAGAGTGGGCGGCAGACAATTTGAACACCTGCTATAATTCGGTAATAAATCAATAAATATTTATTTTTTACTTTATGACATACCAAGATTTACGCTGAAACCCACAGAAATCATAACGAATAAATGCTCATTTGGACATTACTGCATTGAGGAAGACTCGACTAGAAGTCAAGATCGGAAGAAGACACTATTTTCATTTGTATAGACGTACTGTCAACAAAATTTGAAAGTCAGCTCATTTGTATTGGAATTGTAATTCCGTGAACATAGCTTCTTCCCTATTTGCATCGGAATATCATTTTTTGTGGAGAACAAAGTAATATGTGATATACCATTTTACAATCCACATTCAATAGGGAATAGGAAAGTTGGCCACTCAGTTCGCCCTTCATTTTTCAATCCACAGAAGCTCAAACTTTGGCAAAAACCTATAGCAAAACACTAATTCGAATTTTTTTTTATGTTACCACAGTAATTAATTCGAAATTTCAATACCATTCTGATAGTAAACTTGATCAAGAATATCATAAAAATTAATACTGACAATATTTCTTTTTTTGTGGCATTGGCGCGCATATAAGTAAAAAGGTAACCAATTTTTTTTCAATTCTCAAAAGGCCAAATAACTCGAAAATCGAAGGACTTTCAATAACACCGAATAGCTATTTGTATATTTAGATCACAAAGTGATTGATTGCCGCTTGACAAAGAGAGTTACCGCGCGACGCGAAGCGAAGCGCGGTAATCTTTGGAGAGCGGCAATGACACTTTGTCCTCGAAATACACACATGATTTTTTCTACAAACGCAGCTCTTAGACATAAAAACGATAGACACATTATTCAACATATGCACATGTTATTACCTATGAGAAAATTCGCATTCAATAGTAATCCCAAATGTATAAGCTATCCAAATATCTAATAATTCACATCTCTAACAAGAGGAAAAAAGAGAAAAAATAGGCTAAAAAAAGTTACCGAAGCCCAAGATCGAACTCACGCCAAGATCGAAAACCCAGTTTAGTAGCAAGCATCTCTAACCTTAACACCACCGCAGCTCCTTAGAGTGCTTTGAATTTCCTGTGTTCACTTCCAATCATGCAAGAATGATAGTTTCGTTTTCAACAAAAGCTAGGGAGATCGAGTGTTTTTTCAATATTCTCTCTCTAGAGCGTAAAAGCTGTCACAAAATGACATTCCTCGGAAAATGTCAACTTTGCGTTGAGATCTGAAAGCATCAAGGGCTACTTTGGGAAGCAGTAGTAGAAAAATATGTTTTCTGAACGGTCATACTAATCCCTATTTGCAGTTGAAATGTTATCCATTATTTAAGAGACACCCTTATAAGTTTATTGCGGAAACCAGCATATTTGTTGAAGTTTGCGGATTCTTTCAAGAAAACTGCTCAAACACGGAAAACACATTTTTTGCTAATCCAAAAATTGCTACCAACTTAATCATGAGGAAGATATATATTTTCATCGAGTGCTTCATTCATACATAAATTTTGTTACTTCTTCTAGTGTAAACGTTTTGGCGATTTTGGGATGAAAACCAACATAATGTTTTTCTATGGTTTCTATGGCCAACTTTTCAATTATTGGTATTCATTTAGCTTCCACGACCTACTCAGTGAATTTCAATAATAATTTTCTATCTAGTTTCCAGCTAGATACCAACTTTCCACTAAACATGTAATGTTACAAAATATTGCCACAATATTATGTATGGCTTGCCATCGTAAAATGAAAATATAATATTGCATAAAGCTCAATGCTATATTTAAGTTTTTAACATAACAGAATAAACTACAGACAAGTTGTTTGTAAGTTATAAAGCAAGTTATTGATTGAGTTTCAAGTGCAATGTTACATGATCAATGAAAGTTCATTGTAAATGCAACAATACAGAAACTATCTACGAACAATGTGAGTGCAAGTTACATTTGGAACTATCGAACAAGTTCAAATCGCAATGTTGCACTGAGTTTGAAATTCCATGATATTTACAACCATACATAAGCTAACTACAAACAATATTGACAGTACTTAGAAAACACAATACACTTATTTCAATTTTCGATTGCATCATCGCAGAAATATACAAACTGATACGCTAGGAAAATTTTAAATGGTAAGTATAAAGAAACTTGAAATAATATTTCATTTATCAGGAATCCAACCAGTTTTGAATTTCCCGGTCTTGATGAGATGCCACCTAACGGGGCGACCCAGTAACCCAGATCCCAGACAAGCACGCGCCTCGCGCCATTTTGATATTGTAAATTATATTGTTGTTGTGTGTAGTGCCTTTGCGTTAGTTTCGTTATGGATACTTCCATTCGTTCTTAACCTAGGTACCTAAGTAAAGTACATATTATTGTTCTGCAATTTTGTTTTTTGATTAAGAGTTCACTGAGTGTTGAAGCAGCGTAATGGATAATGCTGATAAATTTAATGCATCTTCATGTAAGGTAAGGCGATACATCAAATATTATTTTAGGTTAGGATGGTCTGGTATGCTCATTCTGCGTTTATTAGAGGAATGTTTTTTTCTCCTTATATTGCGAATAAATCTGGTAGTAGTGTCAATTTGAAAGGTACTTTTACATTTGTAAATGATGTGGAATACTTTTACATCTTGATTTTAGATGCCGGGTTTTCAATATATTGGTGGCTTGAATGAAAAGTTTTGTGTTGGAACAAGTCTTGAATGTTTTTTCACAAATCATTGTGCCATGTTTTGCAATTGGATCAACAAAAAAGACAATTTCAGAATCAAAGAATTGAAATCTAAACAAATTTTAAAATTCGAGTCAGTTCAATTTGAATATAAAACAAATATGTAAGCACAATAGTGTCATAACCAAGGACAAGTTTAATTGTACCTACATTCTATATTGAAATAAGACCATAATTGTTGAGTTGACTAATTATATATTTATTTATAATATTTTTGTTCCAGATGCAGTGAGAAATTCATCTCCATGCATCAGACACGATGCATTTCAAATAAATGTGATGGCTTGGCTACAATTCGCAAAAACATGTTACTTGTAGGGTTAGGTAGTAGATCGAGATGTCGATATTTAAGCTACACATTCAATTCAATGATTATTTTGTATCAGGTACCTGATAAGGCCAAACAGATTTTTATTTTAAATATGACATTTCAATATGAGTACTTATTTGTTTTTTTGTGATATTTCAATTAAAGGTTTAATTATCAAATTTTTGTCTTTTTGATCTCCAAGATTTAAATGGACATTCAAATTAATAGGTATCAATTTAGAAATTTTTTTGGGTTGTCACTGCTTGTTTCTAAAAACTAGAAAATGATGAATCTGATTTCCATAGAGGACACATCAATACTGAATGATCTGTCTCCCATGAAGATTGTATTCATTTTCTATTAGTAGCAAGTAGTGAAAATCCAAAAATTCTTCAGTAGCGAACAAACCTACTGGAACGTAATTTATGAAATCTTACTGTTATGTTATGGAAAGGAATAGACAAGATTGGTGGTAAGTTGCTGTTATATAAAAATATTGAATATGTTATTTTCCACTAATTTATATTCTATGTTGCGGTAACCTTGCTGCAATTACTAATTATGAAAGATTACATCCATCAATCCATTTCAGTAGTTGCTGCAACATTGTCATAAGACGTCATTTTCAATATCACATTTGCAATTTTCCTGTATATTATATGCAATGTTGCAGAAACCTTGCTGGAATAATTAATAATGGCATATACCATTTGTAATATTGCTGAACGTCCGTTTCAGTAGTTGCTGAACCTTTGCAGTAAGGTAGCAGAAAACTCTGATGTAACATTACACATTACCATGAAAGGTTACTGAAATATTGAATGAATGTTACTTTGCTTAGTGGGTTGTGATATGTTATTAGGCAGGAAATTGAATGCTGAATAACGTCAAGAGGAGAAAAATAGGGTTGCCTATTGAAATATGAAAGTTGATGTAACTTCCGTTCAGACAGGAAGTTAACTTCGTCATGTCAATATACTCAAATTCTAGCGCGTATGTCATTATATCGATGCTCCGAATTTCACAAGCCTGAGACATTCCGTAGAAAATACTTCAGTAGCCATGAGTTTGGCCACAACTCATTGCAAAGTTTCGAAATAGATATACTCACCCTTCTCAACTTATCTCCTTTTCTGGTACAAGAACAACTTTTTCCAGTTTTCACTCTTTCTGTCGTATCATTGTAGTCAGGTGTAGTTCCGTGTTGAACCAAAATGTTCAGGCACTGCAACAAAAAAGGTGAAAGAGTGAAACTTCAAGTAGTTCATCGAGAAGAAAAACATTATTTGAATTGGTAATACGATGAATTTCAAACTGAAATAAGCTCATACAAAAAATTAAGGAATTAGGGAAACCAACTGCAAATAATTGGAAGTTCTCACCCAGGCATATGCAGTGTGTGCGATTTGAAACCGCATGACACTCTATTATTTTGGAACCCATGGACCGATTTTGAAAAATTAATATTAAAATTCATAGTACTCGACGAGCTCTATTCCAAGATGTTGACAGATATGGATTACTCTTATTTTAAAGGCCTACTATGCTCTGCTAAATAATAATATAATAATACTCTCTCATAATCACTCGAAAAGTGCATAGCCGGTGCGGGTGGAGGATGGCTATTATTATTATTAGCCGTGGCGCTTCGGGGCGACTTACTGATTTTTGATGGAGTATTCACTTTTCATCTGCAGGAACACTCGATAAACCTATAGCACCACGTCGGGTGGTCGGTGCACACTTCTAGCAAACACCAGACGTCGGGATTGGCAACTAGGCAACTCACGTCGCACTTGCTTTACAACAAGGAATGCGGTCGCCTATCGATACCGATGTCTTTGAGAAAAAATCCCCTACACTCCGTATCCGAACCGGGTCAGATGCTAGAGGAAGCTCCAACGGCCGACACATCATACGTCCATGCATCGAACCGCTGATCCACCGACCACCGGCCATGGGTCGAAACTTCGAGAAGGACCATTAGACATTTTTTTCCGCTGAAGTAGTTAGCCTATTTGGGCATATTTTGAACACCTATACCGGGTGTAATAGGATCATGGTACACCCCCCGTATCTCCGTTAATTTCAAAGGTAATAGATTGAAATTTGGGATATCCCATATACATAATAGGCGGCACTTTTAAACCTATAAATCATTTTTTACTAACTTTCGATTTTTAAATAGAACACCCTGTATATTATTACATTTCTGAAATCTGCATAATTTTCTGAATCCAATGATACCACATAAGTGACTTTTCAAACGTCGAATTTTTTTATAATTCAATTTTTAGTTTTCCATTTAAGTCTGCCATGATGGCTGCGATTTATTTCAATTGACCCGTCTAATACTAGAAAAATCGAAATCCTGTCAAAAATACTAAATTGCGTTTTTTATGAGCAAATAAAGTTCACCGTAATCGTTTTTGGGGTAAAAATCAATGTTTTCAAATGGAACCGTATTGGTACCGTGGTACCATTTATCAGTACTATTAACAAGGAATTTATCCATTCCTGGTAATAAAATGTGCGATCAATACAATCAAAATCACAGCTAAAAGAAAATAAGAAAATACAATTATTTTATTCTACTTTAATACTAAGAAGTTACTAAGGTGGCGTTGAAAACAATGAAATTATTTTTTCATATTGTCATATAAATATTTGTTGGTTAATTGGTGTTTTTATTTATTTTATACCTATTGGAAAAGTCTTTACATTTATTGTTATTTTTGCCGCACATTTATACAGGGGATGAAAAAGTGGACATATTAATTAATTATAGAGAATGTAGGAAAAATGCCGTTGCGGCTAGAAACCTTTATGCCGACCGATATCCTGATAGACAATGTCCAGCGAGAAATTATTTTAATCGTCTTGAAAATCAATTCCAAAGAGAAAAACGTTATCATTGACGTTGGAACGGAAATTAATGTTTTAGCTCGAATAGAAGTTGATGAGACTGTTTCTTTAAGGCAAATTGGATTTGAATTGGAAATTAGTCACCAAACGGTAAGCCGAATCTTGCACAAACATAATTATAAATCTTTCAAATATCAATTGCACCAACACCTGTACGAAAATGATTATGAACGTAGGATGGAATATTGCAATTGGATCTTGCAGAATAATATGCAGCCAAACAATGCTTTTTTGGGAAGGATTTTATTTTCGGACGAGTCAAAACTAACTGTTACACCCGGTATACCAAAGGACCACGCACACATCTTATAGGAAAAGGTCTTTCAGTGAAAATGGCTGGATATTTGATATGTTGTAGCTGGAACCATTCTGAGTAAAAGTCTCCATTGGCCCAACTCGATCGTGTGACTAGATTCGGCGCTAGAGTTTTGTGATTTTTGGAGAAATTCAGCTGAATAAAAAAATATCAAAATCTCATTTATATCCAATATTCTGTGCAACTGAGCATTCCTACAATTCGCGAGACATGTTTTTCCATAATTCAGAATAAAAAACGCCACTATATTTTTCTACAGTGTTGTCAACAACATAATCAATTCTTCAGTGAATGAATTTGCCTACGAGGTTACGAGTTGATTGAGTTCATCATTGAGGATCAATCAGAATGATTTGTTGATCTACCAAAATATAATGGAACTGAGGATACAGAGTGTTTGGATTAAGGAATGGTCCATGTTATACAGGGTGTCCGGTAAACCTTGTACAATATTGAAAATGGTGATAGACCAGGTCATGACTGTTCAGAATATCGGAATTTCACCTCAGTAAAAATCTGACCGTTTTCGAGATATTGAGCATTTTTTAAATTTCTGGAAAATCACCACCTCACCTTGGATTTTTGAGTTCCCTATCTAAAAATTGAGACCAATTCAAATATCTTTGTTGCTGAAAATTACTGATGAGTGATCCTTTCAGACGTACAAAACAGATTTTCAGAAAACGATGTAATTTTTCAAGAAATGAGGGTAAAATGCCAGATTTGAATGTCACCAATTTTTTTTAACAACAGTTTGACATTATTGTTTGTTCAAAACAGAACCAAGTGGAAGTGGATATTCATTACAAAAGAATGCCCACTTTGTCCAGACTCTACCATGGTATAAAACAAACGATAATTATTTTTGGAAGGAGTAGCATTTCGATTACAGTGTGATGTTATTCTGAGCTAAAAACAACTCCATTAGACTTTGTCAGTAATGTCTTTTATTTTTATCCTATCAAGATGAAATGATTAAATAATTATGAGTAATAACGAATTAACTGCTTAGATGCATTCAATGAGATGTAAAGAAGTAAATACTAATTCAACGTTTTTTTGAATCAACATACACTATAAACCACAATAACGATTATTCAACATCGCACTAATATTACAAAAATGTTATTTTCCATCCACTCGTACGCAGAGACGACATCTTTTCAAGAAGAACCTTTTCAAATGCGTTATAGGTTATAGCGATTCTCTGAGCGGCATTATTCAAAATTGTTTTTTCCGTTAACCACAGAAGACGAAACTTATGCGAGCCATGACGAGGTCTTACCTTTTTACGTGCGATTCCTCGCAGTTTGCGCAATCGGATATCGTTCTGCATAAAGCGCTGCTGCAGCAGTAGCACTACCTCCACATTAACCATAAATGTGGTGCACATGTGCATATTCTCGGGGAGTATAACGTGTGTAGGGCACGATAGAGAAATAAATACCACTGAATGAAACAAGCGGAATAATTTCAAAAAACTACGATAGAAGTCACAAGTTGTTTAAACAAAATGTGACAACCACCTACTAGATTTTTTCAATTCTATTTACTGAAGATCCGTTCTTGCACAATGCTGTGTTTTATGTTTTCATTTGGAAACTATTGCTTCTGCGGACACAACACAGAAGTTAAAAAAGTTTTTAATTTTTGACAAAGATTTACTTACCTCCTAAAATTTTTGCACTTATTTGATTACACCCTGTATATCTGTCGGTCTCTGAAACTTTGTTGGAATCTGGATGTCAGACAATTGCGACATTCATCACAAGAATTCGTATTAATCGGTGCCATGTCGGATAATCGACATTTCATTTCGATAATTTTATTAGCCATAATTACAAGAAAAGTTAATTTTATTGACTTATTTAAATAATATTTAATGCTACCAAGCAAGCTATTCTTTATTATTAATAATCACTTCCACATTTTATCTTGATAAAATCGTAATAAAATAATTTTTGGGCGGCGTAAGTATAAGAGTTGATGGAAGCCTAGAATAAAACCACGCCTTATTCAATGGAAATCACTTCCTCAAAAAATAATTATAGTTTCTTTTATACCATGGTAGAATCTGGACAAAATAAGCATTCTTTTGAAATGAATGTCCACTTCCAATGGTTATGTTTCTGTCAGACAATAATGTCAAACTTTAAAAAAAAAAAAATGATGAAAATCAAATCTGCCAATTTACCCTCATTTCCTGATTTTTTTTTAATTTTCTTAAAAACTGTTTACGTCTAAAAGCATCACTCTTCAGAAATCTTCAGCAGCAAAGATATTTGAATTCGTCTCAATTTGTATACATGGCACTCAAAAATCCAAGGTTAGGTAGCGATTTTCCAGAAATTCTTAACATGCCCATCATCTCGAAAATGGTGATATTTTTACTGAGGTGAAATACTGATATTCAGAACAGTCATGACCTGGTCTATCACCAGTTTCAATATTGTACAAGGTTTACCGGACACCCTGTATATACATGTAATTACTCCAAATCACGAATTTTATTTGTAATGGATAGTCAACTATTGTTCAACTGAGCGTTCAACAAATCAAGATTTTCTACAGGATAGTTTTCAATATAATCAATGAAGTTATTTGATTAAGTTAATTCGGCTAATAATTAATTTTGTTGTTTTGTAGGATTCAGCAAGCTATAAAATATGAAATATTTTGTGAGTAGCTAAAAGTAATATATCTGGTGTTCTGAGGATATTGAGTATATTTCCTTCGACTATATGTTTGAACTGAATGAACTGAGTTTACCCATCTGAATTCAATCATAGGCACGTAAACTAGCCCTTGATTAAAAAACCTGGAGGAACGTATATTGTTCATAATTTTTGCATGGCACAAATATCTTTGCTTAAATTCTATTCATTAAGTATTTATGATGGTATTTGTGATGGTCTGTTTTTCTGAAGATTTAAATTTTTTCAGCAATAGCTTGACAACGCCGCAAAATTGTCGAATAAAGGCGATACCTCCGGATGTAAAACGTTTTGCTCAGTCCAATAGTGAGAAAATTGATAGTTATGTTGCCCCGCTTTAAATAAACACTGTATATTTAGAAATATTTTTATAACAACCAACAAAGTAAAGTGTATAATAGTTATTTATGCAACAAGTGCAAAAAGTTAATGTTTATTGCACTCGACGTGAAATTGTCCGACGAGGCCGTTAGGCCGAGTTGGACAACACGTCGAGTGCAATAAACAATTTTTGCACGAGTTGCATAAAACATTCTTTCTACGTTCATGCAAAAAGCAAAAAATGATTTATTGAGGTGCGGCACTAGGTGTAGGAAAATGAAAAGAGCAACTTGAATACTTTATTATTAATATCGATTTGCATTGAAACAGGAACTAATACGAACAATTTAACTCAAACTTTATTTTTACCCTCAATGTTGAAAGTGAATGAACAATTGGTGCAATTTTCAATATGAATATTTCGTAGTAAAGTACTTTTTAAATCCATTTCTTGATTTGTTACTGCTGTAAACGTATTAGTACTTGGTAACTGTACATCGTTATTTCCTTCAGGCTGAAATATTTGTTTTGCAACACTGAGTTTGTTTGCATGTGATTCCTCTACGTATCCCTCCGCTACTGTCGACGATTTCCATGTTTGTCATGATGACAGCACGTTGAAGTAGAATGACAGATGAGTGCAATAAAAACTTTATTGCACTAGTGCAATAAAGAACTTCTTTTTCCACTGAATATAGTTCAATAAAGTTTTGCTTTTTGCATGAATGTAGAAAAATTTTATTTGAAACATATTTTCATACTCATGATAGGTGAGATACTGTACTTTCCCACACTAATGGGCCACCTGGTAAATAAAATGGACCCTTCCTTATTTCGAACACTCTCATTCAAACCATTCTGATTGATCCTCAATGATAAACTCAATCAACTTATAACCTCGTAGGCGAATTCATTCACTGAAGAGTTAAGTGTGACTATACCCTGTAAAAAAACAGAACCGTTTTTTGTTCTGTATTATGGAAAAGTATTTCTCACGAATTTTGGGAATGTCCATAAGCACATGAGATAATGATATTTTTTATTCAGCTGAATTTCTCCAAAAAGCACAAAATTAATGATTTGGCACCCTCTAGCGCCGAATCTAGTCATAAAATCGAGTTGGGCCAACTTTTACTCAGGATGACTGTAGCTACAACATATAAAAAATCTAGCCATTTTCACCGAAAGAATTTTTCCCATAAGATGTGTGCGTGGTCCTTTCCAATGACATATTACGGATAGACACCGTTATTTACATTGATAGCACAGAGTCACATTCTAAGCACACTTTTTACTGCCGCTTATTTCGCGGCAATTATATGCTTATATACATTATAAATAAGCAGATAATTCAGCAGAAACTTAGCTTTGCTGAATTTTGGGTAGATTGGTAACTATTTTCTGCGAAACAAGCTGTCCTTGGTCCTTTCAGCCCAATATCTCATGTAGGGTGTTAGTTATCTGATGACAAATTTCCAAATTCATGCTTTTTCGACTGACCCTGTATGAAAAAGAAATGGTGAAGTAGCCATTCACATCGAATATTCAGATACGAAGTAACATCGTAACATGTACAGAAAGAAGTCCCTATTTCAACCAAAAATCAAAAGGTGAAAAAGTGTTATCCATATCGTTTAGTTTTCTGGTATAATAAATAGTCAATCAGTGATTGTAAAAATACCCGTTTGAGTACTATGATTTTTTCTCAACCCCATGACAAATTTTAGCAAAATTCTCATGATTTCAATCCATACGGCCAATTCTTATGATTAGAAAAATAAGCCAGGCACTGTTTTTCCTAGCGGGCATTGAAATTAAGTCGTCTGTTTTTTCTTTGTTATAATTATGAAGTTATCCTCAAAACAATTTCCACGAGCATTTGGTGAAGTAAGTTGTAAACGGGTGTTGCGAGTTTTCAAAATAGTAATTCTCAAGATTGAGATTGTGCGTTAAGTTGGTGATGATGTTCGATCAATAAAGAAATCCACTGAAGAATTCAACAGAAGACATCCAGATCGTGAATCAATTCACCATACAACCGTCTTCAGGAGTAATACATTATTCCATTAAACCGGGAGAGTTAATGAAAACATGTATCGAGACAAATAGAAAATGTAATAGACGGACAAATTCTAGAGTATGTTCAAGACAACCCGAAAAATAGCTCGAGGCAGATTTTACGAGACTAGAACGTTAGCGTATCTAAAATAGGTACATGTTTGGAAAAAAATAAAGTTTATCCCTTCAAACCTAAAGTCATGCACACTTTAGAACTAGGTGATTAGGAACGAAGGTTGTAATTGTAATGTTTATTCTGCCAAGGTGAATATTTGAATGATGACAACTTTCTAGGCAATATTTTCTTCACCGATGGGGCGTCATTTACCACTAACGGTATAGTGTCCTCTCAGAATTCCAGGTACTGGGTGATAAATGCAAAAAGATAGTTTTTACGAAAAATCAATGCCTGAGTAGGAATATTCAAAAACCCTAAAGCAGGTCCAGCCATTTTTGAACAAACACTAAATGGTGACAGATTTTACAATTTTTTGACTACGAATTCCTTGGATTACATGGAAGTGCTAAGCATCAGAAATGTTATATTCCAGCTAGACGGTACCTCCATTCATAATGTGGTTGCTGTACCACCAATTTCCCACAGGCCGCAATGCCTCAAGAAAATCGGAATGACCATCAAATCAGTCCCTCTCAGCCTCCGACCGGTGAAGAAAGAAGAGATAGCGAGATAACTTCAACTGAAGCAGTTGTAACCGAGCAACCGTGCACCAGCAGCAGTGTTATGGTGAGACAAAAAGGGTAGTTTTACTTTATAAATGAGTTGTTTGGCAGTTTTTCAACCAGTTTCATCATAATGACCGAGATTCGTGATTTAAACCAACGAAATAACAATACAAAATAAATATCGATCCCCAATCCGATCGGAGACAGAAATAATAGTCAGTGACGGCAGTCACTAGTTCAGAAACAACCCAATAAGAGCGCCTGGAATCCCTTCCCTCTTCCCTTGGCTCGTTGGGGACCCTGAAGCTAAGAATACGTCACTGACTATTATTTCAGTCTCCGAGTATAGTTACCTACTGGAGCTATGTAATGTGAAGAAATAATAATAAACTCAGAAACGCACCTCAACCTGTTGATTTTCGGCTGCATCATTAATGGGACTTTTTCCGAACTTGTCTAACGACAAACGTGCTCCATGCTTCAGTAACCAACGCACCGTATCCAAGTGCCCTCTGGAGGAAGCAAAGTGCAGAGGCGTGGCACCATCTCCATCTCTCAAGTTAGGATCCACTCCTTGGTCCTGAATCTACAAAATAAAGTCATGTTAATGTTGATTGATGTCATCAATTGTTTTGTAAATTTTTGCATGAAATTTGTTGGGTAACTGCCTTTATAAGTTCAGGCCAATAATCAGCTTTACAACCTATACCTCAACCGGTAGTAAATAAAACACACTTCAAATACATTGACTAATAACAACGTCAACTACTGAAGTGCTACTGAACTGGCAATTGTCACTTTCAACTTTAAATTGTTACACAATAAGGACATTTATTTAATTGAAGACATTAATTCTCGAGGTTAATCTCCCGTTTTAATTTGCAATTAATCAAACGTTTTCAAAAACTACTACTTCTCCACTCCATGATTGAGACATTTGGAAACAATCTCGATGAGGAAGTCTTATTATTCATTTGTCAAAAGCCCTGCATAGAAAATGAGACGTTTACACAGAAAACGAATCAGGTTGAATACAGTTGAAGTTTTCAGCATATAGAGAAAAAAATGAAGGATTGAAAAAACTTTTATGATCGAGCGATTGTGCATGTCCAATAAACTCAAAATCAGATTTCTCACCTTATTTCGAGGAGAAAAGTTCCTATCAAGGTATGTCTTAAAATACATCCCCTCTGAGATACAGGGTATCAAAAGAAATGCATTGTTATCGGATATATATGAACAGTCTTTATATGTTAAAACACTGTCTAATAATGCATCGACATCACAATTTTCTAACCCAATGAAGCAAACTGAACATTTCGAAAAATTACCAGGTATTAAAGTCACAGTCCTTGCGCGAGACTCGTACTTTTGCGTATTTCTTTTATCAAGTTCATGAACTTTTCATATAAACTGAAAGGTAGTAGTTTCTATCTTATTAGCGAAAACCCTATTTGTTCAACTTCCTGGACTATGTTAAGGTATTTTTGGAAGAGTCAATTCTGATAGTTGGATATGATGTCAATTAATTACTTGTTCTGTCTGATTTTATAAACATTATTATTCATCATTGCATTTATTCGGTTGTATTTAATCTTTTGAATTTATTTCTACTCTTTACTCTATAAGTTGATACTCTGAACTATCCTGTTGTTATCGGTTTTTCCAGGTTTTCCTTCAACTGAAATAGCCAATGCGTCGTCAGGACGAGTCCCGGATTTTGTTCAAATTTTCATCTTCAATTCATTTAATTTAATATTTTATAGTTTTTCTATTTGGTATTTTTGAATTGTAGGAGGTTGCCCTAACCTCTTCTATATTGCCATTATTCAGAAAGTTATCTACTCACCATCCACTTAACGCAATTGAGACATCCCATCTGACTAGCGGCATGTATTGGAGCCATGCCATCCTTGGCTCTGACGTATAAGGATCCACCAGCTTCCAAAACTAAAAATTTCAAGACATCCAAGTGACCTTCTTGAGCTGCTAGATACACCGGGGTGACATCGTTGTCCATCTGAGTATTGGCACTGTAAGCAGAAAAAAACATACTTAATTAGATTTGGTGATACTCTACCGGATTGGTAAAAAAACATATAAAGTATCGATTAGTTTTTCAAAATAAACCCTGTCATCAAAGACATAGAGTCAGGTCAATTCTGTTTATAATTCCTCGGAATTCAAAGCTATATGTTGGGAATGTGTTCTGCTTGAAAAAGATAATTCTCATTATACCTTTGTATTTGTCTCATAGACAAAATTTTATCACTATACGTATTCCATTCGATACCTGGAGCTGATAAAATCTGCCCCCACAGACCAGACGTGGTGCACGAGGGAGAACCTCAGGGTCAACCCTCAAAAAACCAAAATCGTTCCTTTCACCAGAAAAAGAAACCTGGAAACCAACAGAGCTCTTCGAATCTTTGGTGAAAGTGTACAGATGTCAGGAGAGACGAAATACTTGGGGCTAAACCAGAAATCAAAGCTCACCTGGAACAAACATCTGGTATAATTGCTGAAAAGAGCAAGGACATCATTAACGATGGCCAGACGCTCCTTTGGCAATACATGGCGACTTGGACCCAAACAGTCTCTCTGGCTATACACAGGAATTGCTAGGCCCTCGATATCGTACGGAGTCCTGCTGTGGTGGCCAAAGGTAGAACAAGTGACAACCAGGGGGAAGCTGGCTAGTTTACAAAGACTGGCCATGCTCGTAGTCACTAGTGCTATGTCCAGCACATCGACAACTAGCTTGGAGATAATCCTAAATCCCCCTCCCCTGCATTTGAATATTGCAGCAGAGGAGAGGATAGAAGCATCCAGGCTAAAATGTCTGGACCACTGGAGGGGCAATAACCAAGGCCACTCCAGCATACTGTAGGTCATAAGAATCGACACGTCTGAGGTCGGACAAAATGAATCCAACATACTCCTTTGATGGAACATACACCACCATCATAGAAAATGGGGAAGTTACATCAATGCTGTCGAAAGGGAAAATCTGGTATACGGATGGCTCAGAGACTAGGACTGCACGAAAGAGATTCTAAGGATGGGTCCTAGAAACCAACCCATAGCGATTCTCTCCGACAGTCAGGCGGCAGGTTCACTTCCAAACTGGTTTGGGAGGCACACCAAAACCTTAACGACCTGGGAGCACAGAACAGGGTAGAACTTGTCTGGGTAGCAGGTTATAAGGGCATCCAGGGAAATGAGAGCGCAGGTGCCCTAGCAAGAGCGAGGGCAGCAACAACTCTTATTGGACCAGAACCAGTCTGCGGAATCACGTTTGGGGATATTAAGCAGGACACAAAGAAATGGGTTAAAAACCATCATCAATCTCTCTGATTGTATGATTTGTGTTACAGGCCCCAGGGCGCCCATCTTCAGGTTTGACAAGTAGTTCAAGTAACAAAATGAACAAAAACTTTCTATATTATCGGATCGATAAATTTTTGTTCCACATTTCCAACAAAAAAGGATGTCAAAATATAGTTATTCTACGACAGTGCGCAAACCAATGTTTCATGCACTGTTCACAGTGCGTAAGGAGGAACAATTTAGCACAAGTGTTCATTATCATCAATCAGTGCGTAATGTTTCACGCACTGGTCATTCATTTTTCAAAAAGACATTATTTTGCGTCAGATTTTACTTGGAAGTCATCATCTGATAATACGACGGAAATTGAAAACTTCGTATGATAAAACATTGAACAATTGACAATATTACACAGGATTTTGGTGATCGTTTTTTTGCTGTCAGGTTGGTAATAAATTTGGATTTTAACTGTTTGAAACACTGAATTGATAGATTGACGTGTGTCAACACTGTCAAGTGTAAAATTTTTTCAAATTTGAATTTATTGAAAAAACATTTCCAAAAAAATCGAGCTTATTGCAAATATTGTGTTCCAGTTTGCTGGAATGTGTACGAATATACAAAAAATACGTTTTACAGATTCCCGAAATATGAAGATCTTTCGCGAAAATGGCTGTTCTATTTTAATCTTTCCATCGACAAACTAGAATTCTTTTAATACGAAAACAATTTTTGGAGATCATTTCAAGGAGAGTTAAAGATTGGAAAGGAACCGTTTATGTCAAAACACTGATGTTGAGTTCCATTCTCGATGTTAAAATTCGAAATTTGAGAAAACACTTTCCTTTCTAGACCCCATTATCACCAAATGTTTCCAATACTTCAACCAACGAAGGTGAAAAAATAACTGATGATTCTGTTTCTTGTAACTCTGAAGTTGGTAAGATTTACTTAAGTAACTCTGATGTTGGTGAGTTAACTAAATTTGCGGCATTTTCAGTTAGGAACTGTTAATGAAGAAAGTAATGTAGAGGAATAGCCCATAATAACACATGCCCATATCACATCGAACCCATGGATGAAACTGTTGACTGTTGTCTTTTTGAACATGGTTATAATTGTGCAGAGTTTCTGAATAGTTGATCCCTGACGCTGAGTGAAGCACTCAACAGAAAATAGAACAAATCCCCAATGTGCTTCTCAAATTTGGAAATAAAACGAATGACTAGGAATACATTTTCCAAAATTGGACCCATAATCAAACAGAAGGCCTATGCTAAATAATAGCAGCCATGAAAGCTGGGTTGGATAATGAGGATGATGTTGCAGCTAAATATGAAACAGAAAATGCAGATTTCACATGTTTCTCATGGGGACTTGTTATTAACCCAGGTATTCCTTTCTTGTCGACGTCCTCCAACAGAGTTGTTTTTGATACCAGTACCAATATCTACCATCTGTTGGATATGAAAAATTTGTATGTAGAGGATTGAAAAAAAAACTTACACCGTAAAACAATGTGTGGAACAGGAGTATTTCTTGACAACAGTAAGGGAGTGTTAGCTTTAAAAAAACATCAATTATTTTTAAACTCTAGGGCAATTAGCTCTGACGGGATTACATTGTTGTGGACTGGGCTTTCGATCCTGTACCAGTACCAGTATTATCAAGATTCTATTTTGAATATTTCAAATCCAATCATGAGCTTCACACAGTCAGTGTTCACTTTGGTTATGGAGTTGATTCTTGCCACTTCTACATGCTTTGGCCAAGGACTGAACAGACTGGTACAAATTTGATGACAGTTTTTCTATCGAATTGGATCCTCTAGATACAATACATACTTTTTACTGAAAAGCAGCTAATAATACTTCAACAGACCTCATTAGGAATTTTCATTCAATCAATTCCAACTCTTCAAATGATATGATGATTATTTCTTTTATTTCTGTATTGAATATTTTGATAATAGTAACTTTTTTACTTTAGTACCAAATACTGATTTTTCTCAAGTCCTGTAGTTGAATAGGAACACAATTTTTTCCAGTTTTCAATATTTTTCTACTTCATAAATCATGTGATCTATGAGTAGAAAAATTTGTGAACTCATGGCAGTGCATGAATGTCTCGATGTTTCTCTAAAAATCGAGAATATCTGATTAATTTTTCATTATATTTTATTATCGATCGTTAAAGATGTACTCTGACTGCTTTACTTGCTTGAAGTTAATATTTCCAGAAGAGAAAGACAATGAAGAATAAGTATTAGAGAGAGATGAACATATGTCAAAGTGATCTCGATGAACAAGAGCAGTCTTCAATAAACAAGCCTTTTTTAACTTTCAGTTTCAATCCAAATAAATAAACAATTTGTTAAAAACAAAATATGTTACTAACCTGACAGCGAAAAAACGATCACCAAAATCCTGTGGAATATTGTCAATTGCTACAACTGTCGTATAGAAAACTCTGTGCGATACATTTTCGTCAAGCGCTTTTTTGTGCTGGCCGGTTTGTTGAAATTTACGCTCATTCAAAAAAGTCCTACTTTACGAACTTGAAGCGTAAATAACTATAATTGTCGTTTCATAGTAATAGAACCTTGTGTTAAAAATGAAAATGTGATGTATGCGTTGATTGTAATGTTTCACAAAAAAATAAATATTTTTACCATTCCTTTCACTAACAACGAAAACTTCGAAACAGTGTTTGGTTATTACATTTGTGAGTGCATGCTATGCATACATTTTTCCAAAAATTATTATAGAAATAAGCTTTTAACTAAGTCGTCAAGAAAATAGCATTCTGTCAAATTAAATAGAAATTCTGGTACTGAAGGGTTAACGTTTCTGGTACGGTGAAAGGAACATTCTACCAGGATGTTACACTGTTAAAAAGGATTTTTTGCATCAACGCATAATTGCGTTGATTCAAAGAGATTGTAATCTTGAATAGGTCCAACCAAATATTAGTTTGATTTTTTTACGGATTTCTCTTGGACACTTCAAGGAAAATATTAAGAAACAAGTGAACACTTGCTTCATAAGTTGGTTGAGGCAAGAATATTTTAGCTTCAATAACGGGCACTTTTTTTTGTTGAATCATGGGAGTAGGTTGATACAAAAATATTGTAATTTCAATAATGAATACTATTCTCCTTGAGGTTAAGTTCCAATCTGCACTTTGCACTTGGTTATAAAATATAGAATGGAAGCCACTTTCATTTCGGCAACATAGAATAGATTAAACAAAGTATATATTCACAACTACGAACAAGTTAGGTATAAATAATACTTTTATATGAGAATGGTTTTAAGTTTAATAACTGTATTCTCAATGAATCCAGTAAGTAGTGACGCATATTGCAGTTTGATTGAATACATAAACAACGCCACTCGCTTTTAGACACAAAACTGTAGAAGACTAAAATATATTTCACTCATTTTCACAACTGTCCCATAATGAGCCAAATTGAATTTTAGATATTGCATTTTTGTTGTATAGAAACAGTTTCCACTAGTCACACAACTAACATTCATATAGGTATGCATAGCCTCATAACCTCCAACCCAAATACTGGACGCAATGATCGAAGTGGAAGTCGTATTCACAGGTTGCGGTGCCACCACCTGCTTTGATTGCTCATTGGTTGAATGTGTCACGTGGCATGGGTAGTGATATCTACCATTGGATTATATTCTTGTATCAAAAGAGGATTATGTTTCACAATGAGTTAATGTGAGTGTTTTCTAGGATGAAGAGTAGAATGTTTTCACTGCAAGCAAATTCATTTCAAGAGAATTCATGTAAAGAACAAACATCTCAATCATTTTGAAATGGGTGTGGGTAATGTAGGTATATTCATTGATTACAAATAATTATTCTTTTCAGAAGATTATTCTATTCAAGAGTATGTATATTTTTGATTGAAGAAATCCTTTTTATCTGTGTAGGATGTTACTGAATATATTCTCAAATCTCAAGGCACTCACGATGTATTTTAAACAAAATTATTTGGTTTCAAATACCTTTGAATACATATTCGATATACTTATTTTCCACGATGATAGGAAAAAATATATAATAATTTGTTACCTATTGGAAATTTGTCGATTTCCTATAAATAAAACAAAAATGAGCAAGATCAAAATTTGTTTAAGCAGTTTTTGTTTCACACCGTTAGAAGTCGTATATTTTAGCGAAAATATTGTAGATACTGATCCATTTTTTAATCTCCTAAACACAAAGTTTAACACTATAATAATGATTTGCAAGAGATTTAGATCGATCAAGATTGCATTGAAATGACCCGTAATAGGTATCTATTCAATAATTACCATTGATGTCAAACCTATTATAACATATATTAAACGTTTTTGTCGCAAACTGTAAAATATTTTTCATTCTCGATAATCCAAAATGACAAGTCAATTTATCTATACTAAGTTATGCAAGGCCGTTCGGGATTATAATTTATTAGCAAGAAAAATTTCATGCTGGTAAATGCAGTACTTTCAACCGGAAATTGTGCCAACAGCATTCGTTTGTTGAAACCAATCCGCTATTTTTATAAAGATTAGATTACTACAATTAGCAAGTGTTCGAGAAACAAAAAGCTTCTGAGCAAGAAACGCCCACATTTTCCGTTGAATTGCGGCAGAATAATGCATGTAAATTATGATTTAGTTGAATAAATTTGGATAGTTCCTAATTTGAATTCGGTCATTTGTAATACGATTAGTTAAGGTTGTGATTTGTGGAGCAATTTAGATTGTTGTTAGGCATTATTACAAAACGATAGGTCACTAAGAAATATCATCTTTTTACTTTCATGCTTTTCGGTGATTCAATGATTATTAGAGCACTGCCAACTCGTCAGGTCACTCTTAATGTATTTATTGGTTAGTGAAAAAAGAGTTATATTTTGTCAGTTGAATGTCAGCCCTCGATGGATTCATCGCCATTGTAAATGAGGATTGCATGGGAATAGTCTGGCCATGACAGACAAAAATAGTATATTGTGTATCTAGTAGTAAAAGCAATACATTCCCGACAATGTAAATTGTTGGCCGAGGCGTCAAGCCGAGGCCAACAAGCATTGAAGCCTGGGAATGTGCTTTTACTACGAGGTACACATACAATTTTTTCTGAAATCGCAATCAGCATTATCAAAAACTAAGGAATTCTACATATTGTTTCCCGTACCGTTTAGATCCGAAAACGGTCCGGGAAAGTTCGTTGCTTAGCAACGGACTAAAATACTAGATTAGCGTATTTTGAGGCCTGAAGTTGCTCCGAGAAAGTGGGCATTCTTGAACGATTTCAGAAAAAATGTTTTTTGTGTAGAACTCATTTTATTTGTCAACACAGTCTCATTTTGTCTTGGGACACTTAATTCAACATTTTGTATCCAACTATTTGAAATATGCGATTGTTTCCGTAATATCATTATATTAGAAAAATACTTTTCATCCGGCCATTTTGTTCAAATTCGGAAGTAAGGATTATTCGCTGGGGGCAAAATATTTTTTCTTAAACATGAAATTCTGTCATCGCGTGCAATTTTCTTAATAGAAGAGATTTTTTTGCCCAATGCAGAGGTTTTTCTTTTACTGGAACGTAAAAATGATCCAATAAGTTGTCATCACACTTAACATCATTAGTTTTACCGTTTTAAATATAATTTAATATCGCTCAAATAATTTTCCTTTATTTGGTACAATTGGGTTGTTTCCATTTTGATTTACTATCATACCCACGACCTGAACTTAGCGGATCATTACGGATTGGAGCTGAATATAAGAGTAACATTAAACACTAAACAATATCATCAAGTTATTTTCAGGGACACTGGTAAAGATAATATTAAAAGATTACAAGCTTGCTTGCAAGATGAGAACTTTTCAACTCTGTATACCCTGGATGGAATCAATATAGGAGTTTTCTCAATACATTGACAAATGCACTCGACTTATGCTGTCCAATCTTAAAAAGAAATATTAACGGGACTAACGTGCACAAGAAAAAATGGGTAAATAATGAAATCATTGAAATGGGAAAAACTTTAAAAAACCTCCACTGGCTAAAAATTAATATCAGCAATGACAACTTAGAAACACGGTATAGGAATCTATCAAAAACAGACAAGCAAAAAATTAAATTCCAAAAGAAAGCATTCCATCAAGCAAATATTGACAGGTTCAGCAATAATGTAGACAAACAGAAACATGGAATCTTGTGAGAGAGAAAACAGGTAAACAAAAAAATGCTACGAAGATAGAATTAAAAATTGGTAATGATATTATTAAAGATGAGTAAAGAATTGCAGATAGTTTCTCTGAACACCTTTCGAAAACTGCTAGACTTGCTATTGAAAACGCTTCAACATTAACAATGACATTAATTAATCGTGCAAATTGAACAATAGTAATTTTTTTTACTTCGTACCGGTAAATATCGTAGAAATTATACAAATCATAAAAGATCTGAAAAATACAAATTCAATTGGAGTTGATTGCATATCTACAAAATTATTAAAAAGTATAGCTCATCAAATTGCTGAACCTATATCAAACATGATAAATTCATCTGTCCAATTAGGCGAATTTTCCGAAGATTTGAAACTAGGTGGATAATTATAGGCAAATAACTGTACCTAGTGTAATGAGAAAAATAATTGGAACTGCTATGTTTAACAGGTTGATATCTTACCTTGACAAATATAAGATTATCAAGGACTCACAAAACGGTTTTTACCCTGGTAGATCGACTGAAACAGCTATTTGTATATATTTACAAATATCTCGACCAAAGAAAACTAGTGGGTGCTCTATTCTTCGACCTCACAAAAGCTTTCGATTGCCTAAACCTAAATCACACCGAAAGTAAATTATACTCGCTGGGAATTCGTGGAAATGTACTTAAATGGTTGATGTCATATTTGAACCATAGGAAAATCATTGTGACCTTCCTGACTATATAGAAACTGACTGCTTGGTTTTATATGCCGATGATGTGTCTATAGCATTCCATGGTGAAAATCAACACGAACTTGATAACAAATTTAATGTACTATATAGCAGATTCAGTGACTGGTGCTACACTAATCGATTAATAATCAATCATACGAAAACCATCGTTGTGCAATATTCCATCAATAACAATAATCATATACCTTCAGATATCAATATTCATAATGCAAGAATGAACATTTCGCGTAACACCAAATTCTTAGGAACATATATTATGCACTAATATATTCCCATTTAACATATAATATAACGGTCTGGGGAAATGCAATCTCATCTCAAAGACTGCTTATATCACAAAAAAGGAAAATACTAAACTGTTTATATAACTTGGTTATCGAAATGCACATATAGGAGTGAAAATACTTTTATAGTAAAAGGGGAAAATACTATTTGTTCTCATGACATCTATGTTAGGAACTCTGACAGAAGAATGAATAAAGACGCGCAATCCTTTTGGTGATACATTAACAGCCTAAGAAAAATTTATTATCCAGAGACACAGATACTGAGTTGCTGTAACCTCATACAATTTTGGCAATATTTTCAATAGATGTACTACATCACATACAAAATTTAACTGATGGTGTTTCTTGTTGTTCATTGATAAATTGTGGTTATAGTCTTACCCAACCCTTTTTTACACTTTTCAATAGTTACCTCAAGGTAGGTATTTTTAATGAATACTGGAAGAAGAGCTGTATAAATCCTAGATACATTATGTTATAAGGAAAATATTGAGAATCATAGCGCTCTTATACCCAATCTGACCTACCAAAATCAATGAAATTCTCAACACCTTGGGCAGTAGCGGATCTAGGATGCTGTCATGGGGGGGCTTGGTTGACAATAAGAAATATCAAAAATTCAAAAATGTTACATTTTCAGAGTAACAAGTGATCAATAAACAACAATAATAGGTAACAAAATAGTATTTGTATTTATAATAAAATATAATTTCTAGAATTATACTTATCCTAAGAAATAAATAATCACTAATTTATCGATAAATATAATGTATTTTATTGGTTTAGTCCCAATTTGGCATTTCCAAACGACAAGGCTTTTTTACAAAAGGTAGCAATTATTTCATTAATGTCAAGCTCGCACGATGAGTTTATATTAGCTTATTTTGTTAAAAAAAAATTGTAAAATTTGTTTTTACGAAACTCCCAGCTTTTCGGAGAAAACCCCTCAAAAGCAGAGCTTGTGCGAGCAAGGGAGATCCGGGACCTACAGTTTAAATAAAAGTGGAATCCGAACCACTTCAGCTCAGTGACACACGACCGGGGATCGAACCCGGACCGTCTGGGTGGAAGCCAAACGCTCTAACACCTCGACTACTTCGCTGTATGCTAACCCATTCAGCCTTTTCTCACCCATTGTAAAAAATCAAGGTTATTATTTATTATTATTTATTAGTATAAGTATAACTAATTTTTCAAATTGACATCATTCGACTCTGTGTACGATAAAACACATCATTCAACTTTCTTCACGAGAATTATGTCATTTTAGGTGGGTTTATTACTACAAGGTGTCCCAAAAACCAAAATTCGTTATCTTTCCATATTCGTGAATCACCTTGTATAAAGTGCATCAACTGTGATGGTAGATGAAATGAATTTATAATATTATGTGATAATTCTACCTTTTTTCGCATTTTTTCTTTATAAAACAACAGAATTATGAAAGTCTCAAAATAGCATTATTATCAAGTGAAATCGACCTGTACTACGAAAAGATTTGGAAATGAATTTCTCATGAATTTGTCATACAAGGATGTGATGATAATACCACAAAAGATAAATCCGAACTAAATCATAACTTGGGAGATACGGAGTGATGAAAAGTGAATATTTCTCATATTCATCACCCTGTATCTCGAAAACTAGTCATAGGATCGTGTTGCGCCCATTGAAACATTTCATCAGAATGATCAATTCTACAACATATCAAAAATTCAAGAAATTTGACGCAGAGCCATTTTCCCATATGAGGTGTGCGGGGTCCTTTATAATCGATTATATTTATAACTGTTCATTTTTTATTGTGCACTGTCATTAACTGAACAAATTACTTGCTTACTTACTATCTCTCAGGAAACTGATAAATCTCATACGAAGTCTTGTATTGTGGGACTCGAATATATTAAGGGTTAAGTACAAAAAATCTAATAGGTCGAAGTGCTTGTGAGGCTGCATAGCCTGTACAACCTCCCCTACAATATACTATTGATGATTAAACTAGTGTTATCGGAAAATATAGAGATAGATATATCCGAGAAGACTGGATCCCTGTGGAACTCCTGTTCTTATATATCCCGTCTCTAACCAACACTCACCAGTCCTGTTTACTGAAATCTGACGATGACTCTGATAATTTTCAAAACAGTAATCATTAACGACGCATATACCATATTCTTCCAATCTATTCAATAGTTTTACAAGAAGTTATTTTTTCGCATGAACATCAGTATAAGGTAATCTTTTGTAAGAATTTAGTGAAAAATTGACGTTTCTTTTTTCTATAATCAATTATCTTTCAATTGAACGCAGACTGATTTGATTTCGATTTCGCACAGGAACCAGTGGACCATGACAAAGACAATTTTTCTATCGTTAACCTACCAATAAAGATTAATTCATTAGTTATCACTCTAGTATTAAACATTGCATGTAACTCTCATTACATGACTTAATGATCTGAAAAAGCTGAATATGAAATTATTGCGACTGTGAACCTCAAGGTATTCTACATAGGAATGCCAGTAACGAACTTGATATTTTTAGAATATTGAGAATTCGAACACTTTCTTGAGAACTAAATCACCTTGTGAAAGTTTATGTAGCGGCCAATGTTATCCGCATGGAGAAGTTACAGTTATCAAAATTGAAACTGAAGACTGACATAGTAAAGAAGTCCACTTCAGAGTTGTCTTTCATGAAAGTAATGAACAGAGGTATCACTATCAGTACTCGATTAAAAGGCCATGAGCGCGTTCACATATGGGACGCGGTTTTTTGGTAAAAGAGTCGATAACTCAAAAACGGTTCGTCGTATCGATTTCAAACAAGGACAGGCTTCTAGAGGACGTCCGATTCTATGTACCTACGTCTGCGGCAGCACCCCACGATGTTTTTCAAGGTTAATCGAGGTAGCTGCAATGGCATTTCTCTTCCATTGAAATTTGAAGCAATCTTTATCCAATCGAAATGGATTTGGTATTTGGAATTTTTTTTTTGTGTGAAAAAGTGGATTGACATTTCAGTTTTCATTACAGCACGTACCTAGAATCGAACGTTCTTTAGTATCCTTTTCTTGTTTGAAATCGATTCGACGAACCGTTTTTGTCAAAAATTGTCTTTCTATTTACGTAGGCTCCTTGCTCCAGCATTAGGATCTAGGTAATTATCTCAGCTCTTTGTGTTGGATCTCCAAAATAGAAACGCAGTATTTCCAATGAAAATGCTGAGAAAAATATGAGCAGACCATATACCCCTCCTCGAGTTTACAGTAAAAACTAAAAACGCTGCAGTAGTTGTCAACTCATCAGTTTGATAATTTTCATTGCAGGAAGCTTCCTGGAGTTATTCCGTTTTAGGCCAAGCTGTAGATAAAAATAAGAGGTTCTTTTCACACAAAATAAAAGACGCAAACGGCCTAACTACTTTTTAAAAGATAGTTCGTTGATGAAAATCCCGGTTTTTGCCCCAGCAAAATCGTATTGCGGAATTTTTTAAACAAGGAATATTGAAAAAAATTAAAATTCTTTTGATTTTTTGCGAATTTCTCGAAAAGTTTTGAAGGAATCGTTTTATAGTCAATTATAAAACCTACAAAATGATTTTTCACACGACCAGGTCCAATTTTCACTGAGAAAATCAGGGAAAAAAATTAGTAATTTTTATAAATCTGTAGCTTGACAAACAATATTGCGGAAACTGATAGATAAAAACGGTTCCATGAAGGAACAGAACATGAAAGAATAGAACATGAAAAAACAGAACATGAAAAAACAGAACATGAAAAAACAGAACAGTGAATAAACAGAACAATGGTAAAACAGAACCATGACATAACAGAACCGAGAAAAAAGAGAACACTGAAATAAAAGAACCTTGATAAAACAGAACTCTGTTAAATAAGAACAACGGGAAAAAATAAAAGAATGTAATACAGAACAAATAATTTTAATGACAAGAATATTATAGGTATATACACGAATAATTCAGATTTGATTACCCTCCTCACCTATAACACAATGTGGGTACCAATAATTTTTATTTATGCTAATTAGCCTATTCAGGTTAGTTGGGTTTTATACCCTCGTCGCCTTAAATAAACCATTGATATATAGTTGATAGGTAGTTAATAGATAGTTAATTACCTATAACACAATGTGAATACCTGACAATAATTCAGGTTAGTTCAGTTTAGATATAAATTTGACAAGTGAATTTTTATTCTTCAGTCGACTTTTTGAATTTCATTTGAACTGTTCTACTTTTAAAATTGTTTAAAATTTTATTTTTTTTAATTAGTGCGTTATCCGTATTTGATCCATAAGTTGCAATGGAATATTCAGTCACGCAGAAAGGAAATAGGGTTCTTTTGTACCAAAGGTATGAGTATACCAAGTACAGAGAGAACAAAAGTGGAGTCATCATGTGGAGGTGCAGAATCTACTTTTCGACCAAGTGTAAGGCTTTCTTAAGATCTCAAGAAGACAACATGATTTGTGAGGTTCCACAACATTGCCATGATTCTAAACCGCAAGTAGCGCAGGCTAACATTATTAAGGCAAAGATGAAGCAAAACATGAAGGCAGTTGGCGCAACTCCAAGAAATGTATTGGGTCATGCATTAACTAACCTTAGTTGCGATGTATTGGAACATTTGCCAAAGCAATCTTCCTTAACCAGAAATCTTTTCAACCATAAGAAAACGGCTCATATTCCGAATCCGACCACAACAAATTTTCGGATTCACGAAAATTATGCAGACCTGAATTTGCACGACACAGGAGCGGACGATCAAGATAGGATTTTGGTAGTTGGAAATGGTGAGCTGCTGCGAGAATTGGATAACGATGTAATATATGGAGACGTAACATTCGACAAAGCCCCCAACATGTTTTACCAACTATATACGTGGCATGCTAAGATTGGCAACAGCTATCCACCTTGCATTTACTTTCTGCTGCAAAAAAGAACTGCGATACATACCATCGTATGTTCGCAATCTTAAAGGATTTAGTGCCCAGCATCGCACCTCAGAAGATTTTAGTTGACTTCGAGAAAGCATGCATTTCTGCTGCTCGCACTGCCTTCCCGGAAGCGGAAATTAAGGGCTGCTACTTCCATCTATCTCAGAGTTTATTACGGAGAATCAACAGTGCTGGCTTAAAAAACGGTTATGAGTCTGACATTGACGTCAAATTGAAACTGAAGTCTCTGGCTGCTCTGTCGTTTGTACCAGCACAGGACGTGCGATCTATATTCGATGACCTAGCTGCAACTTTTCCCGATGATGATGGCCACAACGACGTGTTGACGTATTTCTTCTCAACATATATAGAGGGCGTTGCTGGGCGATCACCACAATTTCCAATCGCGTTGTGGAACCATTTCGAAGCCGTTGCTGAGGGAAGCCCAAAAACAACAAATTGTTGTGAAGGTTTCCACAACGCTTTGAACTCCATCTTCCACTGCAGCCATCCTAGCATATGGAATTTGCTGGATGGATTAAGGCGAGACATTGCTTGCCAACGGTTGGTGCTATCCAATGCAGTAACTGGTCGTCCAGAAATACGGAAGAAAAAGTATGTGAACCTCAGCAATCAAGTGGCAGCAGTTGTAGAAGAATATGCAAATTATGCCGATAAATTGATGTATTTGCGGCGAATGGCAAACTTGCAGTAATTTTTCCTAATATTGGTGTATATACCTATAATATTCTTTTCATTAAAATTATTTGTTTTGTATCACATTCTTTTATTTTTTCCCGTTGTTCTTATTTAACAGAGTTCTGTTTTATCAATGTTCTTTTATTTCAGTGTTCTCTTTTTTCTCGGTTCTGTTATGTCATGGTTCTGTTTTACCATTGTTCTGTTTATTCACTGTTCTGTTTTTTCATGTTCTGTTATTTCTTGTTCTGTTCTTTCATGTTCTGTTCTGTCCGGTTACCATAAAAACATGTGGTTCAACTGTGCACAAGATGGTTTCTTTTCGATGTGTAGTTTTTGCACATTCGCGTTATAAATAATTTAAGGGCAAATCTTTCTAAATGCACTCATTTAAGGGAAATCGTCTCATCCAAATTCTGTGAAAGGCATTTTGAAAAAGATGTCATTATCCACAATTTGCTCATTTTGGATTTTCACCTGACAGGTGAAAAATGTGTTGAAAATGTCACCGGAAGTTACTCTTGCTTCAAAGTGCACTCAAAGTCGCCCGAACTCGAGTTAACTTCAGTGTGACTTCGGGTGACATCGGGTAACTTCGGACGCACTTTGAGGCGTTTTGGTCAACTTTCAGTGACATTTTCAACACATTTCCCACCTCTCAGGTGAAAATCCAAAATAAACAAATTGTAGATATTGATATCTACTTCCAGATGCCGTTTACAGAATTTGAATACGACAATTTCTCTTAAATCCGCGCATCTTGCCCTCAAAATGTTTATAACGCGATTGTGCAAAAACTACATATCAAACTGAAAACATGTTGTGAACAGTTGAACCACATATTGATATCATCAGTTTACGCAATATTGTATGTCCAGCTCCATATTTATTACAATTAAAAATTTTCGAAAAATGGTCTCTACTTATTTAGAGGTTTTCCCGGATTTTCTCAGTGGAAAATGCACTGATCCGGACGTATGAGAATCCATTTTGTAGATTTCATAATTCTCTACAAAAGTTCCCTCGACTGTAAAACGATTGTTTGAATAATCTTCGAAATATTTCCAAAAAAACAAAAAAGTTATTTTTTTCACTATTGCTTGTTTAAAAAATTCCACAAAGAGATTTTGCTGGGGCAAAAACTGGGGTTTTCATTGAAGATCTTATGAAAATCAGTATAGTAGTAGGCCATTTGCGTCTTTTATTTTGTGGGTAAAAACCCTATATTTTGGTCTATTTGTTATTCGGGGGTAATACCACAAGAGCTCAGATTTAGCTGGATATTTTTTGTGGTTGTTTTCGAATACTTACTTTCATTGGCAATTTATCCAGAGCTGTTCTCGTGATTTTGTCCGAACAGATCGAATTAAATTACCTACATGAAAGTAAGTATGAGAAAACTATACCGGAAAAAATATCCTGCTAGATCTGAGCTCACGTGGTATTTGGTAAGACAATCCCATGAATATCATTTCAATTAAACTTTATTTGTTAAACTAATAGAGCAACAAGTAGAAGAATAATGTTTAGAAAGAAAAATACTTACTGGAATATTATTCGCTGTTTAATTCTGTTTTGACATTAACAATGGTCAAACTGACAAAAACGAACAGTAAATGATAGCGTTGTTACGGTAACGTAATTTATCCGATATTTTTATCCACTTGCATTTCTCTTCCTTCCTATTTAAGCCAATAGCAAACTACGATTTTTGGATTCACAAATGGGAATTATTATACATGTCATTGATAAACGATATTTCTTCCTTCAGATATAAGCAATTGAATATCGTTTCATTATATTATTGATGAACGGTATTCCTACCATCAGGTAAGCAACTGGATATCGTTGATTCAGAAATTTGTTCATTCTAGAAAGCGTTCTTATGCATTAAAAACTGTGTAATTCTATTTCAGTGTGAAAATTCATTCTGTTGAATGAATTATTGACCATAATATGAACATCCTTTCATTGAACAAAACAGATTGTTGATTTATCACCAATACGTCTGTGGCTTAAATGAAACATGAGATAAAACGTGATCAACTGCGTAGCCTGCCGATTACCATTGATATCCCTACTCCTGGGAAAAGCCAATCAAATCGTTTATCCCCTCTAACGTACCTGCTTAGAATAATTTGATTACCTGTCAAAGCTTGACTTTTTGAGGTTATATTTGATTCGAAGTGAAATTTTGTTCATTAATAAGTTTCATTTTGTGTTTATCATGATCTGTTTTAATGAAAAAATGTCTCGATGTGTTTGGAATCAATGCAAATACTCCTGTAGTGCAGTTTACAAGATGGATATGGAATCTGTTTAGGGAGAGTAGTCAGGGTGCTAGTGGAGTGATCAAGTTACCAGGGTCGTATTTCTCTCACTGTCGAAGTTAAAAATTCATATTAATTGATACCTTCGCTTATCTCTGCTACAGGGAGAGCTAAATTGGTGCAACACAAATAGGTGGAACGGGAAAATTGTCCGGTTAGTTCAGTGGTAGATTTGGAGTGGAATAATACTCAATAATAATCTAAAGCTGGGTATGTAATTATTTTCAGCACATTTGTACAATATGATTCGGGGTATAAACCGAAGCCAGAGTCTAGGAGAAGAGGGCGAATTATTGAGAATTATAGTTCAGGACTGGTAATACTAGTAAGAGATGCTTTGCTCTGGAAGCAAGATAAGTGCAAGCTTAACTATTGTTTGACACACCTAATACCAGGTACTTACTTTACCCGAATGTATATATATATATAGGAGTGCACAACTTCTACTTAACTACTGTAAGCATTACAAATTCTGGTTGATAGCAAAATAAGCAATCATGATATATTTTCCAGCACCAACCCGTCACCTTAACCTAGCGCCAAAGCGGGATATCAAAAGAATAAGCGATACTTGTTAGTAAGGCTGTTAATATAGCAGTGAGCAATATATTGAGAAGCTAGGTAGCAATAATTGTTAATGGTATGATAGCGAATAAGCAAATAAATTGAAAGAGCTCGCCTGAATGATATCTGTAGGTGTCTTCTTGTTCGCTCGTCTTCAGCAGGACTCGGCATCCGATGAGGAGACCTCGAGGAGGTAGCGGATAATTAGAAAGCCTTCCAGAATTACCCTAGGCTGGAATGGGCTGATAAAGCTTGGTCTTAAATTGTCCAGTTATACGAGGGAACCGGAACTAAAAGGCCTGAAATAGCGTTTTGGTTATACGAGAACCTCTAGAGTAAGCAAAAGGTAATGAGAGATGCTTTTAACAACAATAATTAAAAGAATACCTTTTAGGACAGTAAGATAGACATACCTGCGGTGGTGGGTGGCCTAAAGTGATATCTCGGAGTGAAGAACGTTTTAGAGAACGGAATAATACAGATCCACCTAAGTGTTTCTCCTAATCTTCTCGATTACAGGAGATCTTATTCAGTTGCTACTAATTGAAATGGCCAAGTCCACCAAAGGTGAGAGAAATTATGTCTTTCAAGAGCTACCTCTGGCCATGTGCCTCTCCAAGGTTGAAAAGGATTTCCACAAAAAAAGGGGTTTCCTGTCTAGGGTTCTGACAACTTGTCACTTGTCCTGTTGAGGTTCTTTTGCTCATGATATTACTTGGATCAGTTCTATGTTGAGTTTCATTGTTTACATTAATGTTGACATTTAGGTTAGAATCATTGAACCGAATAAATAATGAATAAAAGGTTGATATGCTTATTCTCATCATGGAAGTTTCATATATCGTACTCAGCTGTTTCCTTACCTGATTAAATGTAAGATGATAATGTAAAGGTGATTTATGATGTTTTGTAGGGCTCCTAAGCACCGAAAATGGGGAATATCTGAATAGACCACCTACTAGATTCGATCATCAGTAGTTGATAGTTGATGCACTGATATTGTTTCATTTTTCACTTTAAGCTGAAGCTAGTCTGCAGAAGCCGCATAGCAGATGCATATTATTTAATCTGAAGGGTAATTTGAGGACTGAGTCCTGCACTATTATCGTTGCGTTATCTGAGCCACTAAACTAGATATTTCAAACCGTAACATTACGTACACCTACGTAATAAATGTGACCGAACTGGATATACCGTGGTGATATTTTCGTTTCGACCTTTAGGGGAAATTGTTTTCCATTAGAGACTATTTCAATTATGACACCTAGTGGAATAATATATAATCATCATGACAATGTATGTATTCGATACCAATTTGACAGAGTATAAAAAAGAAGGAGTCATATACCGGAAGTCCGCGAAAAGTGCCTCGCCCCTATAACTTTTTTGTTTTTGAAAATAATGGAATGAAATTTAGAGGATCTGTATAAGATAATAAACTGCATTTTTTGATAAGTAACTCAACTTCATTCAACTTCCGGTTTCACCAAAGTGACATAAACTTTATATTTTCAAATGAGACATCCGGTATATTTTTACTTCTCTTGTCTCCATTTGACATACTGAATACAACCATGTCTTACTTGTTACTATTTGTAACCAAATATTATTTTTATTTCGAAATTTATATTTTACTCTTGATGGCAATGGATATCTTCAAATTATTAATTTCAGTCCTAAAATTTTGATAATAATACAACTTTACTCTTTTCGATCAAAATGTAACAGTAAAAAATTATAAGTGATACATGGTTGTATTCAGAATATCATGTGGAGACAAAAGAGGTGAAAATATACTGAGTGTTCCATTTAATAATCGAAAATTTGAGTCACTTCTGGTGAAACCGGAAGTTGAATGAATTTGAATTATTTGTCAAATAACGCAATTTTATGTCGTATGTAGAGCTTCCAAATTTCATTCCATTATCTTCAAACTCAAAAAAGTTATAGGGGCGAGACACTTCTCGCGGACACCCGGATAAGTCTGGATATGTCATTCATAAAATTACAAAAATTTCAAATATGTGGAGACTGTATTGGGGGTCTCATAGGAGATAGAGCAGACTTTTTGTTGTCGTTCATCAACCAAAAGGATAAATGTTCCTCGTTGGTATATCCCTCAGAAGATGCGATTACCAAATGCACAAATGCAGAAAAGGTTTTGCAGAATAATTTTAATGAAAATAATCCCGCAAGCTTTGTAAACGTCCTTGTCATAAAAGTATTGAATATGTTGTTGAGTCATGATTTATTTAAATCTCTTGAGGAACACTTCAGGGAACCAACTTCTACACAAACACTAGGGTGCACCATTGCAACAAGTTTTTTTTGTTTTGGCATCGACTGCTACGGTCATTAGCCATGTGTTTTAGGTACGCCTCCTCAGGAACAAAACAGTTAATTATTAACGCCACAGTGAATCATGGAGGAATATTTCCAGGCCGGCACGATCTTCAATCATTCAGACTTTCACATCTGAGAATGCAAAAAGTACGCACCGGCTGGGAACCGAGCCTGGGACCTCTCGGTCACCAGGCAGGCGCCCAACCACTGCGCTAATTTCCGCCAAAAATGTATTTGATGAATATAAAAGTGTTAGATCAGGTTTTATTAAAATTATACCATTTAAAGGCCAATAGCACTTAAGTTTAATTTTATTCTCATGCTCGAATAGATGAATATTTGGAATCATTGGTGAGAATACAATTCAGATGATATTTTTGGTAATGGTGGTTGAGTGAACTCATATTCCTTATGAAAATGTACGGCCACTCATCCCAAATGAAGATAGAACTTTGTGAAATAATAACCGACATTTTCTCTGAATACAAATCTGTGCCGCTTCCCACTCCTCAGGAATAACTCGAAATATTTGGCAGGCTTCGCGCGCTAATTTGTACAGCCGTGTTCTATCTCTTGTTTCTTTAATCTAAGGTTTCTGAGAAGTCTCATTACGAATATACAAAGCAATAATACGCAAAGTCGTCTCCACAATTTAATTAGAATGGTGAAACGGAGACTGACCGCTATCAATCAGATAGCCATCAACCAGTAGTACATGTTTCGGTCCTATATAAGACCATCATCAGCAAGGTATTCAAGAAATTTTGGAAAAGAAAATTGATAATGTAGTATATTATATAAAATTATGTTAAAGAATTAATATAAATAAAATAATGTAACCAACTTATGGTACATTATTTTTGGTTGTTTTCAATTTTTATTTTCACTTTACAACAAAAACTAGGTAAGGGAGGCTGTAAAGCCTTGGACCCTTTATTATAAACAACCAAAATAATGGACCATAATGTGGTTACATTATTTTATTTATATTAATTCTATAACATAATTTTATATAATATACTACATTATCAATTTTCTTCTCCATAATTTCTTGAATACCTAGCTGATAATGGTCTTATATAGGACCAAAACATGTACAACTGTTTGATGGCTATCTGATTGATAGCGGCCAGTCACCGTTTCACCATTCTAACACACTAGATGGGATATTACATTGTGGAGACGACTTTGCGTATTATTGCTTTGTATATCCATACCACTCCACTTCGAGATATAATGGACTTCTACCAGAGATCTCATTACGAAGCCTCTAGTCTGTTTTGCTACAACGCTAGTTTTGTTTTTTTACTCATAGAATTTTTATTTGAAAAATGTAAAAGAAAAATTTTATTTTGAATGTGCGATAATGGTATATTCATAAATTTTTGAAACGACGACATCCGGAGTATCATATTTTTAAATTCTTAAATGTGCAAGGGAGAAAAAAATATGAATTTTGATCAAGAGTACAGTAGAAAAGTTGTTAACAATTGAAAACAATATCCAGATTTATAATCACAGCCTCCTCACCAACAAACTTTTCAGTATTCCTTCTGAGTTGATATTATGAATAAAGTGATTATAAACTTGCATATTTGTATTATTTCATTGTTAAGTTTACAAAAGTCAATTCAATCATGCATGTACATACATAAATTTGCTCACATTTTCTCCAAAAAACCTGCACAAATCAGAAACAACAAACAAACGTCTATAATTTTGTCCAATAAATGAGACTAAATTCTGCATCAAAATGTTATCAGTATGATGGGGGAGACCCCTGAAGTGTATTTGGGTAACTAGTATTCTCAGTGAAGCCCAATATGTAAAAAATGGGAAAATTAAGTTTGTTGATTAGGAAGCATTGATTCCAAATCCAGAAATATTTTTTGAAATGTTAAGAACTTTTTGAAATACACTTGTTTGATAATATCGAAAATAAGTGTACTCTCCTCTTGATAAAAATTTCTCACCTTAGAAATCTGATGCCTTTGATATACTAAATGATGTCATTAATTTCAGGTGGTGATTCCTTGTCATATTTTATAAAAAACAGTTCATATGAACGTATGTCCTTACTTTTTTTTTCAAGTGTCGGAGTGTCAAAGTTTTAATAAAAATTCGGTTATTTATTAATTACTCAAAAGTCATTCCGCCGATTCATTTATTAGCAGTTACGAGGGGCTTGTTTTCATGAGGTTAGATTTCAAATTATGAGTAGCGAAGGGGTCACCTGATTGATAATTATGGTGAAAATCATTGTACGCCACTGTTTTTCTCTAAGTTTCATATTTTTATCAGATTAAACATTCAAAAATACAACTTTCATATAATGCCGTGAATTTGAAATGGCAACTCTTAATCAATCCATACATTTCCTTAATTAATTTATTTCTACCTGAACTTCTTTATTGGTTTCGTCGTTGATGTACTGGTTGTTTGTTGTGTTCCTGGGCGTATTATTGTCAACTGTTTCTATCAAACCTTAAAAAAATATTTGTGCATAAAATGAAATAGAATGTCAAGAAAATATGGACAATCTGAAAAAAAAGATCATTTACTTACATGACTTTTTGATGGTGCGTAACCACCATTCCTAAGCCACTAACTTTGATTTGACAAAATTTAGCTATTTCAAATTCACGGCATTAATGAAAGTTGTATTTTTAATTATTAATTCTGAAAAAATATGAAATTTAGAGAAAAACAGTGGAGTACAATGATTTTTACTATAAATATCAATGAAGTAACCACCTGCCACTTATGATTTGGAAAATAATTTCATGAAAACAAGCCCCTTATAACTGCCAATTAACACACCCGGTTTTATGAAAATCGGCGAAAAGACTTTTGAGAAATCAATAATGAACCGAATTTTTATTAAAACTTTGACACTCCTTCACTTGAAAAAAAAAGGAAGTTAGGACAAACGTTTATATGAACTTTTTTTATAAAATATGACAAGAAATCACCACTTGAAATTGATGACATCATTTAGATTACACCCTGTATACAAAACTTAGTTTTTTTAATAATTTTCCCACTCTAATAGATCTGGTGATTTATTGATGGAAAATAGAATAAAAAAGGGAAGATCAAAACTAGTTATTGATAGTTATTAGCTATAAGAAGTGAACCCCAACAAAGAATTTATTGCTAAACACCACTTGAACGGACATTTAATGATCATCAGAAAGAAGTTTGTAGAAACCCATTTTAATTAGTGCATTTACCTTGTATGGCGTGCACATTATAATCATACTATTATTGCACTTACACAGATTTTTTACTGTTACAGTTGTAAATCACTACTATAATGAATACGTTAACAATTCATCTCGTGTATTTCTGTCACGCAATTTAATTATAAATATCGACGATGCACATTTGAAAGGAAATCAAGCAACATGTAATTATAGGTGTGAAAGACTTTATTCATTAAAATATTGCTTCTATGGATCAATTTGTTTTATAATCAGCAATTATTACTCCATTCTGAAATGAAAAATTGGTAAATTACTTGAACTTACAAAAGGAAAAGGTACTCATATAAAAATGAGAATCTAAACTTTTCATCATTTCATTTTTGGTATCGATATATTGACGATATTCTTTATGAAAGTTATAAATAATCTAAGTAGAAACATACAGTTTTCTCTCAAGACAGAGATAGGGAGACACACTAATTTCTCAGACCTAAGATGGACTTTACCTTTTGAAAAAGGTCAAAGTAAATTTGCGGTATAAAGGGGGAAGTAGGAATTCCGAGCGATGGAGGCGGAGTCTAATATTAAAATAAATCTAATAGCGTCTCACTCCAGCACATTGCTCATTTACGTTATAGTAAAATTGGCCTTGAACGCTTCTATGCCGGCCGAATTTACAAACGCACTGCTTTTACAACGATCCTCGTCGGGGCTTTGTTATCTGGTTATCAAAGGCGGCTGCAAACTGCGACGGACAAAATGCAAAATACATTGTTTCCTTTCTTGGATGAATATTTGGCATATTGATAATTAATTATTGATACAGGTAATAAACAAATATATATGTTCATCTTTTTTCTAAAAGAATAGGACATTAACAAAAGTGGAAACAATCAAAGACAGATATTAATCTTTCAGATATTCGGTTTATTGTTTTCAAAACACAAATGTCCCCTGTTGATAACAACCTGAGTGTGATTTCTTCTGGGACTGGCTTTGTTCAACGTCTGACACTCAATGCATATTATACTTGAGGTCATCGATATTTGAAAGGGCTCTAAAGTGAACAAATTATTTGAGATAGGACCAGATGAAAAAGTCCAGTGGGGTAAGATATGGCGACCTAGCAGGCCAATTAACCCCAGTATTATTCGATGTAATTATGATGAAAATGTATAGTTGTACTCTGAACGACAGTCTCTATCATATATCACAATAAAATATATGAGCACTCCTTTGAAAAACAAAGTTGACAGGGCAGAAATTATGAATAATTGGAATCAGTCATTTATTAAATTAAATAAGGGACGTTACAGATTTTTTCAAATGAATAAGTTACAAGGCCGCAAACACTTGGGCGAATCACCGCAGGTACATTGAAACATCGAATTGAATAGTTTTTGGCAGTTTTCGGGGCGAAGGTTTAGCCATTGATGAAATCCCTGCCTCACTGATAACAAGATTACATGAACATTACATGTATTGCATTGTGAATAGCAGGAAATCGCAAAAAATATAGATTTACAATATATTCATCTCAAAAAGAAACTTCTAATATAATAATAATAAAAGTTGAAAGCACCAGTCCTTTATTATAACAGCTAGTCTCTCGGCAGACGTTGTTAGGTTTTTTACATTCTTCGCAAAATCTAGTAAATTACTTCCAAACGTACTTATTCGATTTCTTCGTATTTTTCGGTACATTCTCATCAATTTTTTCGTTTATTAGTTCAATAGAATTTATCCCAAATGCACAAATTTCAAATACGTATGATTACCTATATTTGACGTTTAACTGTTACATTCACTGATCTGAAAACATCAAACTTAACAGGCCAATCAGAGCCAAGAAACAACTGTGGTGTTATCGATAATCCGAAATGGTCTAGAGCTCCTGATTGGCTCATTTGACAAGTCCGTGAATTAGTCACGATGAACGAATCTCTGAAGATGCTAGCCACTCTCGCTAGCGAAACGTTAGGAAACAATTGCGAACAATGACGGCCTACGAAGCCGAAGAAATATAGTGATACTAAAGTAAGGGCCTTTTCACAATATGTTTCAGATGCAGTGCAATGTCCAGTGTGGTCTAAGCTGGGGAAGTAGTTGATTTCTATTGATTTTTTTCGTAGGTAATTTTGTTGACAGGAATATACAGCGTGATTTACGCAGACCGTGCATTAGAAGTTTTCCAACTTGCAGTTGGACTAGTAACTTGAAAATTGATGTGCTGTCATAATTGGTCATGTGCGTACCACCTCAAATGTTTCTAGTCTTACAACTATACAGGGTATGCCGAAAGTCGGTACCAATTTTCTTATTTTAAATGGAAACCTAATTTTTTTTGGTTATGGTTCGATTGGCCTTCTGATTATGACTTTAGACAACCTAAGTTATATTAACTTATCTATTACAGTTTTTGATATATGTCCATTTTTCTGAAAAAAAATTACCGCTGTAGTAGTTTACGAAAACATGTGTAGCCCGCAAACCGTTCAAAATTAGGAAAGCAAATTTATGGAGCAGTTAGGTGGTAGTCTAGGCTATCACTTGGTGTCTCATATTTTAATTTCATTTCATTTTAATTTTAGGATGATGTATTTCAGCTTTCCCGATACCCAAGTTCAACCTCTATCGAGTTATTCAATAAAAATCAAGAAATGCCTCATATTGCCGAATGATTCTGTGTTATTGGAAATAAAAGAAAATTGTAATAATTCAATCAAAAATATTGCACAATATTGACAGAACTCTAGCGTAAATGTTCGATATGACCACCATTGTTATTCAAACATTGTATTATTCTACTTCAAATATAATGGGTAGCACGTCTAATTTCGTTGGGATCGAGACTGTCAAAAGTCTGTATTATTCTAAGTCTCAGCTCATCTATATTGTGAACTAGTGAAGAATAGACCAAATCTAAAACTCTAAAGGGGTAAGACCTGGAGATCTTGCAGGCCACAGAATAGGTCCTCGATTTCCCTACCAACGGTGCTCGAACATGGATGTCAATTTGGTATACACATTTCGTGTATTGTGGGGCGGTGCTTCATCCATCTGGTACCATGAACGTGCAGCTCTAGCAAGTGGCAAATTGTCAAGAAATGTTTCTACTACGATTTGAAGAATTTCTACGTATCTGTCAATATTCAAATTTTCATCGTTCATAAAATAGCGTTCATTACAAAACAAAACACATTTATTCGAAATTGTACTTGATTTTCAACTTCGAACACAATATGTGGATTATTAGAAGCCCAAAAATGTCGATTGTGAACTCCCTGCTGACAAAACTATATTATGTTGTTTAAGAATCCGGCATACTCTTGTATTTTCAAACACAACTGCGTTTGTTTAATTTTCCATATTTGAATTTTATTTAAGATTTTTACTTTGACAGAATATCACCTTCTTATTTACAGTTGTTTTATGTTTCCATGGCATACTTGAATAAACACAGAAGCATTCGGCCAGATGAGGCATTTCTTGATTTTTATTGAAAAACTCGATGGAGGTTGAACTTGGGTATAGGGAAAGCTAAAATAAGTCATCCTTGAATTCAATTTTCTTTTGAATGGTTAAAAAAGAAATGGTAGGTGCCGTTTGAAAAATTTGAGTATTTGACAATTTTATAATGCAACATTCGAAAATCGGCTGTAACCATATGGTACAAAATGGGTCCGTCGATGGGATATAGCTAACTGCTTAATGAATTTGGTGTCCTAATTTTGAACGGTTTGCGGACTACACGTGTTTTCGTAAACTACTACAGCAGTAATTTTTTTCAGAAAAATGAGCAAATCAAAAACTGTAATAGATAAGTTAACATAACTTAGGTTGTATAGAGTCATAATCAGAAGGCCAATCGAACCATGACAAAAAAAAAATTTCTAGTCCAACTGCAAGTTGAAAAACTTCTAATGCACGACCTACACACGTAAATCACGCTGAATAAATGTCACTTTTGACTTTTCTATGATCAGGTGGAAATTAATTTATTTCAATAGAGGGAAAAAATGCTAGGATCGTACAAAAAACGCTATAATCATCACCAACGTTAAGTACCACCGATCTCAGACAATTGTTTGCTACGCGGTAAAATGTGCTTATCGTTCAATATACTCATTCAAAGGTTCAGCCATATGAATATTTCGGGATAATTGGTCCCTTTGTGTCTTGCCGCCAGTCGCTCGCCAGCCCCTTGCAAATTGCAAAACAAATCCAGTAACTGATTGTGTGAATGACCTGGAACGTAATCGAAATTAAATTGAATTATGAAATACATAAGAATTATAATGTGATAATATATAACCTCATTATTCTTATATACTACCCAATTCGGCATACTTGCAACTTCAATAAACCCATTTACAACTTCTATTGTTTCATCTTCAGTGCTATATTTTCCAGAATATCTTCAGAACAATTTTTCAACTCATGAATGAATCTACAATTCATTCAGTTATCCATAGTGACCATGTAAAAGAGCATACTTATGTGAGGGCGCTCGAATCAGTGAAGATGAATGCTCGAAAATTGAGTCTGCAGAGGTTCAACAGAAAACGCTTTGACGGCTAAATGTATAAATGAGGCATCTCACGAAGTACTTTTTCGAAAAAAAAAAAATAGGTCCTGAGATAAAAGTTAGTGAATCTGGTCAATGTTCTGCCTATTTTTTCAACGTTTTTCTTTTTTTTATCTGAAAAAGTACTTCGTGAGATGCCTAGATCCAACATTCGAAAATCGGATGATGAAAAAAAATCTTGAGTTTATTCAGCGAGCTCCGAGTATTTTGTTTTCTTCCGTTCCTTGTTTTACTTATAGTCACTAATAGGGTTAAACCCCTCCTAAGTATCACGCATAAATAATTGTAATAAATTTGAGTTCAATGTTTTTAGAAAACCGAAGTGCACGGACATTTCAATCCCAAGTGATTCTTTCCATTCCAATAGTCAAGAATTAGCATTTAATTCAATATTACATAGAGCGTTCTCGTTACCTTTGTCTTCTAATAATCTAGATAGAGAAATTAAAACAATCACACATATAGGACAAAATAATGGTTTCAACGCAACTACAATTCAGAAGTTAGTCAGAACACAACGTGCAAATTAATAATAATAAACGTCTTTATTACCTTTGACTAGCATTATTATACAGTGTGTCTCACTTTTCATGGAAGCAACCCAGTAAATCCGTAATCATGAAGGTAGAATGATGAAACTCTCAGGACTGAAGGAAATTATGGCAATGCACCTACCGGTTCAATGATGATGGCCTAACTGATATACACTGCATGCCACTCGCGATGGAACAACCCATTTTTACGGTAAATCATATTAGAGGGGGCAAAATAGAAGCGAAATTCCATCAGATACTCCTTTTTCCTGAAAAAAACTCAGTCCTGAAAAATTCGAATTTGTCTCACTTTTCATGGAAGTACACCCGTAACTTCCGTAATTATCAAGGTAGAATGATGAAACTCTCAGGACTGAAAGAAATTATGGAAGTGCACTTACTGGTTCCATGATGATGGCCTAAGTGATATACCCTGCCCGCCAGTCGCGATGGAACTAACCTTTTTTCTATCGCTGCTGGCGGGCTGGCGGGATGATTTTAGAAATAATATCAAAATTATTCCGAAACATCCCTTCTCCATATTTTTTGGAAATCGCCGTAACTTAATTTGGATTCACATCAATGAGCACAGACGTTGACACATTTGTATATATATATTAGCTACATAGTTTTAAAAAATCAGCCAAATGTATTGGTGGAAGCTGACTATACAAAGGGATATATTTTTCCGAAATTAAAAATATATTTTTGATTGCCCCGTATCTTCCAAATACTTAAAGTTGGATGGTTGGTTCGAATGCAAAATATGATCGTTCTCTCATGTACTATAAGTAACATCAATTGCATATGGATCTGCAGGAAAACGAATATTTTCTCGAAAAAAGTTCGATAAAAATGACCAAAGACAAAGTTTAACCATCTATATACTCGCCAGTTTTGATTCTAGAAACTTCTGTCAATTGAACTTTTTGATGCTCATATTGTGGACTATTCCACTATAAAAATTCAGATCGATACGATGAAATTGAAATTCCGGATTTTTTAAAAAATCCTCGAAATATCAAACTTTGACCCCCTGTAGAATCCAAACGCCGGCATTCAGAGAGTTAACCCAATGGTAACTTTTGTTCAGGATGGCATGGGCTACATTATATTGAAATTTCAGCGATATTCACTGAAACTGGTTTTCCATAAGATTACTGCGGGTTTTATTGAAATTGAAGTTATTTTCTAATTTCTTGGCTGCTAGGCCACTGTCGACTTAACCAGAAAAAATCTAACGTGGTACTAAAAAGAAATAGACTAACAGAATAGTGACTAGTCAGTTGAAGTATAATTTTGAATGGCGGAAGTTATTAGTTACGATACTGTGACAAATTGTGATTTTCAACGGTTATTCTGAATGAAGAATAAATCTCACAACCTTATTCTTCCATTCAATCTTTCCCAAAACCTATACCTAGAGTTTGCCGTAAGTATATTCAAAATAATTGAATTTGTCTTCTGTGAGCTGAACGACCTTGACACACCGGTAAGTTTTTCTTGGAAATAATATTATTAAGAATCGAACACCAAGCTCAAAATTAAGCTATTGAATGTTCAAATTCAAACACCAATACTTCTGAAAAATAATCACGACATAATTGTAATTTTCACTTGGTATGCAGAAATTTAAGAAGATCTGACAACGTAGCTTTGTGCTTTTCCGAATATTCGCTATATTTCACATTAGTCGTTTTTATTGAAGTCAAAATGAGTGAATTCTGAATTGAATGTGCCAAAAATTTAATATCATCATTATTCTGTGTAATTTTGTGAGCAAATCGCTTTTAGTATGGTTCGAAATCACTATTTTATTATGTCCTAGTATGTATTGGAGATGTAATAGTAGTTAATAGTTCAATCAAATTACTAGTTGATTTCATTGAAAATATGAACAGCCAGGAGAATGTTTCTCTTTAAAACATGAATCCCTTCCAAGAGAGGTTATCTTGTACGATGGAAAACAGCGACTAAATTCCAACTTTCAGTCGCAGATGATTCCACAACTGACTTTATGAACATCCTGTTCATATTTTCAATGAAATCAACATGCCATACCCATGACAGGTTTTATGTCATAATAATATTTTCAAAGTTTCACCCCACAAGAAGTAGTCCAACAATTCCTCATTACAGTGTGAAATTGCTTCTGAAGAGTATGTTTTCCAATTCTTCCGAACTCCATGATGATCTTAGAAGAGTGAAATAGATTTTTGTCGACCAAAATGTATTGGAGGCCTAGCGAAAGAGATGCAATTATTTACGCATCAATGGAATGAGCGATTTTCTGTGAGTGATACTTCTGAATAATATTCTCCCTTATCTTATTCATAGATAAGAATCTCCAATGGAAACTGGATATTTAATAAATAATCAACTATCTGAATGAAAATGCAAATTTTCACTTTCAGATTTTTTCTCTCAAGTTATATAGGGTCTTTCTCAATATCTATCAGATGTAGTTCAATGTCCAGCGTGGCTTTTGCCGGGGAAGTAGTTGTTTTCTGTTAGATATTACAAAAAAGTAACTTCAATTTTATCGTAGGGTTTTTCCATTTCCAGAGGAGTCATGTATGGATTCAATTTTCAATTGAGAATGTTTCTCTTTAAAACAAATTACTAGTGTTTGTGCATTTGTATACACTACCATTGAGCGTTTCTTCCAGGGATTTCAGCAGAAAATTTTGAAGTTATTTATCGTTTTTCGTGTTTCTGCGAAATTTTCACTTATAATATCACAAGAGCTTAAATTATTTCCGGAAATTTTTTTAGTTGCCATGGTAACTAGTCAAATTTAAGGCATCTTATTGGTTAAAAAGGTGAGGTGTGAAATTTTCGGGGGTAAGACCACGTGTGCTCGCAATACTATCGATAGTAATTCTGTCAGAAATCAACGAAATCAAATTGCCACGAGTCCTTCAGGACGAGTGGTGTTACCTCAAAGCAATTTGATCGAGTTAAAGATTTCTGACAGAATTATCGATAATATTGTGAGCACGAGTAGTATTTATTTAGATGATTTCACGAATCAACAAAATAAAAAAAAGTTCCATTATCGTGAAAACTTCAATAGTTATAGATAATGCCCGATAGACATAAAGTCTGTCAGACTGACATTCATATTAGTAGCAAAATGATTATTAAGTTCTCCGTTGTTGTTTGGATACGTCGTTGCCATGACAAAGTGGTTTTACCGGCTCAAAAGCTAGAAACTGCGTATTATCGAGACATACATTCCTCATTGGTCCTGATATTGAAGGAAAGGAGGGTTTCATACTGCGAGTGAAATTGTCAGCTAAATCGCTTTGGTGATCATATTGTGCAATTTTTCCGATGATGGTAACATATAACATAAGACAAAGTACCACATGACTATACTGAATATTATTTTCTGTAGATTTCAGTGACTCTTGCAGCCGTATGCATTGTCAATTCCAGCGACTCGCCAGAGTTTAGCCGCTCGCTACACAAGAACTATAATGCACAGTCGAGCTCCAAAAAAGTGGTACATCGCCAGCGTTTCGCCAAAATATGACTTATCGCGTAGTTGTCACTTTTTTGGAGCTCGACTGTGCATTATAATCCTTTTGTAGCGAACGGCGAAACTCTGGCGAGTCGCTGGCGATTGACTATGCATACGGCTGTTGGTGTGTTTGGAGATTGCCGAAATAGTTGAAATATTTGACAATTTTATTATATTATTAGATGGCGGGGCTAGCCAGTGGCTGAAGTGTATAGAACCTTTCAGCACCCCGCTATCGTGAGTACTCCGGATCTCTTAATGAACTTCTGGAGATTCTTCACAAGGTTTTCCTGCGGGATGGTATTTTCTGCACCGCAGTGTCCGAAGATATCCATCCTCATACGAGCCAGAGCATCGCATTCAAACATTGTGTGGACTATTGATGTACCCACAACAGTTGCAGGTGTTTTCTCAGGTGGCAGTGGCCTGTCACCTTCCTGAGAGAGTCTCGGCTTAGTTCAAGAAGGTGTCTTGATAGCCGGTCGGTTGGCCCCATCATCATCTTTTTTCCGTGACTATTGCCTGAGGCACTCTCCCAGAGAGATTGATGATGGTTTTTAACCCATTTCTCTTTGTCCTGCTTGATATCCCCAAACGGGATTCCGCACGCTGGTTCTGGTCCAGTGAGAGTTGTTGCTGGCCCCGCTCTTGCTAGGGCATCTGCGCTCTCATTTCCCTGTATGCCCTTATGACCTGGTACCCAGACAAGTTTTACCCTGTTCTGTGCTCCCAGGTCGTTAAGGTTCTGGTGTGCCTCCCAAACTAGTTTGGAAGTGAACCTGCATGAACGTAGGGCTTTAATCGCCGTCTGACTGTCGGAGAGAATTGCCATGGGTTTGTTTCTAGGACCCCTCCTTATAATTTCTCTCGTGCAGACGGAGATTGCTGTTACCTCGGCTTGGAATACGGAGGCTTGACTACCGAGGCTTAGAGTGATGTCTCTCCCCGTATATTCCAGCCCCTACTCCTTTGCTAGTCTTTGAGCCATCCGTGTACCAGATTTGCCCTCTTGAAAGCATTGGTATGGATCTTGATGTAACTTCCCCATCTTCTATGATGGTGGTGTATGTTCCATCAAAGGAGTATATTGGAGTCATTTTGTCCGACGACATCTCAGACGTGTCGATTCTTATGACCTCCAGTATGCTGGAGTGGCCTTGGTTATTGCCCCTCCATTGGCCCAGGCATTTTAGCCTTCTATCCTCGCCTCTGCTGCAATATGCAAATGCAAGGGAGGGAGGTTTAGGATAACCTCCAAGCTAATTGTCGATGTGCTGGACATAGCACCAGTGACTCCGAGCATGGCCATAAGCTAGCTATTTGACGAAGTATCGTTTATTACTGTCAGAATGCCGAACATGAAAACTATTTTACTCGAGGAAGCATCGCCATTTTTGACTGCTTGGATGCCTTCCGAAAATAGTATCGTCTTCGTCCTCAAACTACATTTTTTTCATTTTGTATGAAGATGGAAAATGTTATTCTCAACCAGTGGGTACAAACACTTTGGGCCATTTCAAATGTATATGCCAAATTTTTTGAACTACCAACTCCATCACATTATACAGGTCACTGTTTCAGAAGATCTTCCGCATCCCAACTTCCTGATGCTGGTGTTGCATATGAAAAGAAACGTGGTGGGTGGAAATTCAGTGGTGTTGTTAAAATTGTTATTTCCGTCAATTGCACCCCTACGCGCAACCCTCAGAAGCCTTCGAGAGACTTGTGTGAGCTAGGGAAGACGCAGCCTTACCTTTTAACGTGTGATGCTGAAGGATGTGTCAAAACATCCTTAGAAATCAAAGAAATAATAGCCACAAAAATAACGGGAAAAGAAGAAAGTGTTTCTAAGAATTCAGTAGAATTTGAACACTATACAATACTTCAGTTGCCTCCACTTCAGCAGAAATAAATATTACTAACTTTGAAAATATTGTGGATAATGTTTAAAATAAATAACTTAATTCGTTTTTATTCTCTGTAGCAAGTAGCTACTCCGTACAATGTCGATATGATAGAAAACTGATGTTGATGATGAAGTTATTTCATTCTTGATTTTATCTGATTTGAAAAAACTCATTTTAAATAATTTTACATAACGTCAATTTCAATATATTCATCATAAACTCTGATCATGTTTATGTTCCAGTGTTGTAATGAACCTCATTACGACACTCTTAACAGTGTCTTAATGTTTGACATTAAATATTGGTAGTATGTAAAAGTTGATTAAATTAAGTTTCGTATCGTTCAAGTAATTGCTTTTACAATTCATCCTTTTTGATGACATTTTATGACCATTCTTGTTCTTTTTCTTGGAATATAGTAACGATTTTATGACTGTATTGCATAATTATTGTTATTATATAATATTTTTCATCAATGAACCAAATTCTTTTTGAAGGGAATATTTTTTTCTGAAATCGTTCAAGAATGCCCACTTTCTCGGAGCAACTTCAGGCCTCAAAATACGCTAATCTAGCACTTCAGTCCGTTGCTAAGCAACGAACTTTCTTGGAACGTTTTCGGACCTAAACGGTACGGGAATAGTTATTTTCCTAACAAGTGCGGAAAGTGATACTTTCCCGCACGCGACTGCCGTTGACCCGAACGACGCGAAGCGGAGTTCGGGCAAGCAGTCAAGGGCGGGAAAGACACTTTACGCATGAATTAGGAACATTATTTTTTCTACGACCGCATAAATATTCAAAAAGGACATTGAAAATATATATTTTATTTCAACATACAAAACATTCCATGAAAATCCACTAATTATTATTAATATTAATGTAGAAAACACAATTTGTTGCATTCTGCAAATGCGTCAGAATAGCCGGTCCAGAGTGGTTAGTTGGTGGTAACTGGCTGTTAAGAGTAACACAAAGTGCATGAAGATGACGGAGACGGCATTGGTTGCAAGTTGCCAGTACATGAAAGAATTTTATTCGAGATGGTTTTCTTCTGTTCTACGGAGTCCTCCAAATAACTCTCAGCAACAATGAAATGTACATTTAATAACGATAAATTGACATATTTTACTTTCCCGCACTAGTGCGGGAAAGCGAGTTTTCCCGCACTAGTGCGGGAAAGTGACACTTTCTAAACTAAAATGAGTGCGGGAAAGTGGGTAAAAACGCACGGTCGTAGAAAATAGTAATTTACGTAACAAGTCCGGAAAATACTGTTTTTTTGAACGAGTAGACCAAATTCTAGGACGAGCGTTGAGTCCTGGAAGTCTGCGAGTCCAAAAAAACTGTTTTCGGACGTGTTGCGTACACTATTTTTTCGGCAACCATGTAGAATAACAAATCAATGAGACGCATTTAGTTTAAGAGACGAACGGAGGTTGACTTTCACCCATCTGTTAACCGGATGAAACGATTCAAAATTTGAATATTTCGAACATTTCAGTTCTTATTTGAATTATTTGAATCTATACTGAAATTCAAACAGAAGATAGGTACCAACAGAAACATTCTAATTCTTATTTATATTAATATTTGTATTAAAATTCGAGCACTTCCCGGCCTAGTCCGGGAAGTACGTACTTCCCGGACTAGGCCAGGAAGTGCTACCTTCCCAAAGAAAAAGTGTCCGGGAAGTGAACACTTCCCGGATGGTTGCCGAAAAAGTACTTTCCCGTACAGAAAACGATCCGAGAAAATATTTACCGGCTTGTTTACATTTTAGACAGTTATTGAATTCACGCAAACAATATGTAGAATTCCTTAGTTTTTGATAATGCTGATTGCGATTTCAGAAAAAATAGTATGTGTACCTCGTAGTAAAAGCACATTCCCAGACTTCAATGCTTGTTGGCCTCGGCTCAACACCTCGGCCAACAATTTACATTGTCGTCCGGGAATGTATTGCTTTTACTACTAGATACACAATATACTATTCTTGGACACAGTAAATTTATCTATCAAATCATGGTCAATATTTTTGGAAATATTTTCATGGAGCCTTGAGTAGTGTCAATATTTCTTCCTTTCGAGAGATTTGTTTATTTTTCCATTTGCAATAATGAAATATACATGTAGAAATTCATACCCGTCATACATATGGAGATAAAAGAATATATCTATAAAGAATGAATGAATGGAAATGAAACCAATGCGGAAAATATCTGAACAAAAAAGTTTTAGTTATTCCACCGCATATGTACGTAATTATTACTGCGAAAGTAGACATACACATTTCGTACAGTATTGCATACAGAAATTAACAAAGCATAAAAACCAGTAAATCCTAATTGTTAACTCGGCTCATAATTGAGCGTAACCCTACATTCTCAAATTACAGTTTTATCGTTTCATTCTACTTATTTTTATTTTCGCCTGATAGGTACATTATTTTTTAGATTTCACCTTTCATTGTTAAGTGCACTGCAAGAACAAGAGTTGTGATAATGGATTTGAAATGTTCGTTTCACTTTCATGTATCCAATTCAACTTCTCGGATTTTGAAGTCTCAAATCTCGTACAGGGTGGATGATACATTTCAGTTACTCAGATATGGATTAATTCGTGTTAAACCGGGGAACCCGGAACCAATTTGACTCCCTGTATCTTCTTTGCCATTTTGTATGGAAATTTCAAATTTGTTGCATCGATTTTATATCATAAATGTACAATTCTGCAAGTAAGAGACCAATTATGACACTTACGGTTTTACCGTTTTACAAATGGAATGTGATTTTTTTTTCGAAAATTACGGTTTGGTATTGAATAACCAATATCCTCTCCAACGATACATATCACAATCATACTATAAATCCACAAACTACTGATATAATAGAAATACAAAAAAAATCTTTTTCGTACTTCCGGGCCTAAAGTGACAACTTCACTCCCTTGTGACAGGTACTAAAGTGTCACATTTAATCCCTCCGGGATTAAATATTGACGAAACTCCCGGAACGATTAAATCACAAACAAACGAATTTAAGGGATATTTCTTCTCTTCAAAAAAGCTAATAATTTTGGAAATTTACTTATATCAATATCTTCTCTAATGTTAATAACCGATTTCAGCATTGAGTAATGTGCCCAGAGAGTTGAGGCACAAACCGCTTTTGATTTATCATCGAAGTAGACTAACAGCGCATTTTCAGTAGGTTGTCTCACATTTTTTAAGCGGCACCACTTTTTAAAAGCATCGTACTGCTGCTCTTATAGTTTTCTAGATTTCGGTGGTAACAATTCTTCACCTACTTCGGCTGCTCTTTTATCAATATCAGATACACCTTCTTCACTCATGATACCAATAATTATCAATAACAATGTTTCTTTACAATGACACTAGTAATGACAATGTTTCTAAATTATAACTGTCACAACGCAATGTTACTATGGTAACTTATTTTAAAGACAGTTTATTAAATGAGTTGAAGAGAGAAAAAACTGATTGAAATTATTGAAATAATTAATAAAATCATACCGGAAGTACGAAAAGTATCGTATATACCTTGCGACTGAAGTACATTTAATCCTTCAGGTAAATTATGGCCCTCCCTGCGGTCGGGCCATAAACTTTACCTTCAGGATTAAATGTACTACTTCAGTCCCGCGGTATATAATGTACTATTTCCTCCTTTCATGAAAGTGTGCATTTATTCGATGTCAAAGTTTTGACACAATTATTGGTAGCAGGCTATTTTCCAAACTTTACTTTTTTCTTAAATCAATAAACTCATCCCTATTATTTGAACGAAAATTATCTAATTAAATATTCTAATACTCCATAAGCCATATATTGAAAAAGGGGGCTCCCTTAAAGTAAATGACAAGGTACTGAAACTTGTGATTTTTTTATCTTTTTTCAGTTTTTCCTCTATAAAATTTTTCCTTGCGTCCTACGACATAGGCTACTTCATTCACCTTTGTGGAGCGTTAGAGCTCCTATAATTTACACTATTTTAAAGTATTATCTGACCCCACACTCAAAAAAGTTCAAAATTTCCTGAATTGGCTAAAAATAGCAAAAAGCTGGTTTTTGCTAATTAAGTTTTATTTTACTATGTATTGAAATGTATCATGGTTTCTGCATCTGATTTCTTACATGCAGCAACCTCCTCCCACCCCTTGAGATACCAGCCTTCCCGAATTGTGACTAATACGAGGATGTATTGATATCTAGTTAGCCTAGACCAATTCCCTGCATATACAAAATATTGCGTTACCATAGCAACGAACAATAACTTATTGTCAGTGTAAAGTTTGAAGTCAAAAAAGTAAACCAGAGTTACGCAATGAATTAAAAGAAAAAATATGTCCATCGAAATTGTGAAAATCGAAAAATTGGAGTGAGTCATCATAAAGTACCTGTATTTAAAAGGGTTAAGAGGTAAGCAGATTTACGAAGATATAATACCCTTGGTGATCAATGTCCTTCGTATGCGACCGTGAAAAATTGGACTGCAAGCTTCAAAAGAGGTAAATTTTCCATTGAAGATTGGGCTAAAACGGATATCTGAAGCACTGAATATTTCATACGAACGCGTTCATCATATAGTTCACGTCAATTTGGACATGAGAAAAATTGCTGCAAAATGGATCCCCAAACGTTTGAATGTTGACCAAAAGCGTGCAAGGGTAGTAGCATCGCGTTCGATCTGTGCTCGATTTAAAAACGATGTAGACTTCTTAAACCGAATTGATACCATGGATGAGACTTGGGTATATTTCTACGATCCAGAAACAAAGCAACAATCGATGGAATAGCGACACTCCGGTTCTCCAAGACCTAGATTTCGTGTCCAAAAATCTGCTGGAAAAGTTCTTGCTTCAGTTTTTTGGGATTGCCATGGAGTAATCATGATTGATTTTTTGGATAAGGGTAGAACAATAATTGGAGATTACTATTCGACATTACTGACCACTCTACGGGAAAAAATCAAAGAGGAAAGACGCGGAAAGCTATCCAAAGGTGTTTTGTTTTTGCAGGACAACGACCCTGCACACAAATCTCATGTTGCCATGCAAAAAATTCGTGATATAGGGTTTGAATTACTAGAACACCCCCCTTATTCACCATATTTGGCTCCGTCCGACTATCATCTCTTTCCTCAACTGAAAAAAAGTTCAAAAGGTTGTAAATTTTCTTCCAACGAGGAGGTAATAAAAGCTGTGGAGGTCTGGTTTGCGGAGCAAGAAGAAACATTTTTTTTTTGAAAGGTCTAGAGACGTTGCAGGTTCGCTGTAATAAATGTATCCAATTGAGGGGAGACTATGTTGAGAAATAAAATATTTTGACATTGAAATTTTGTTTGGTTCTATAGTAGGCTATGAATTTTTCAATGTATCCTCGTGTTACCCAGTCTGGTGTTCATATTCTACAGATTAGAAAAGACGAAAAGTAACTCAATTCATCTCTCATTTGGCTGGGCGACACATCCCTCTCACTGTGGCTCAGGAGACTTTTTTATACAGTGCGGCTTTTTTTAGCCCCTCCTCCCTGTTAACTTTTGAACGGTTCGACGTACAAACATGAAAAAATAAACCGTTCGGAGGGTTTCACCGATACTACTATTTGAAATAAAAAATATGGTGATTGCTCGACAGGGGGCACGGAGGGACACATCAACTCAAAAATTTTAAATGACATGAGTGGTCAAGTGTCACATCGTTGAAAAGAGAATCCAATTTTCTTTACAACCATCTATATATTTTTTAATTTTGTTGGAAAATTTTTCCCAATTTCAATTTTTGTGTCCTTTGAAAGTTTCCTCCCCAGCACCATCTGTCGAGTAATTGCAATGTTTCTTTTCTCAAAAAGTAGTATCGGCGATACCCTTCAAAATGTTTTTGGTTTCATTATTCCACAACAAACCGTTCAAATTTATCAAGGTATGAGTAGTATTCCGATCCGCAATTATATTTGATATTTCGAATCTGAATTGCAAAAAAAAATATTAACGAAATTCAAAAAAAAAAAAAATCAATTGTGAAGAGAATTGAATCCTCTTTTCAACGATGTGACACTTGACTCCCCATGCCATTTAAAATTTTTGAGTTGATATGCGCCCCCTGTCGAGAAACCACCATATTTTTTGTTTCAAAAAGTTCAAAAAGTAGTATCGGTGAAACCCCCCAAACGGTTTTTTTTCATGTTTGTACGTCGAACCGTTCAAAACTTAACAGGGGGGGGAGCTAAAAAAAGCCGTACTGTATAACGACACTAGCAAAACGAAATTAATCGCAATGCTCATAGTATAAAATAAATGGCAACAAAAGCCATTGAAATCAAACAAGCCATTGAAGATGATTAACTCAGCAATATTGAAGGCAGCTCAGTGCGACAGTGTTACCGTATCTGGCGAAGATGTTGACCTCCTCGTGTTGCTCAAAGCAGAAGCCTCTTCTCTCGATAAAAATATATACTTCCAAAAATGTGAGAGAAGCAATGCCCCGTCAGTGTTATATTCAGCTGCCTCCTGCAAGTTTGATACACAAAATAATTTATTCCTCTACGCAATAAGTGGGTGCGACAACACTTCAGACCCTTTTGGACAAGGCAAATAGAAAATTTGCAAGTTTTATGGAAAAAGCACTTTCTTACATCCCTAGCAGTTGTCTGCAAAGAGCCAGATGCCTCTGCCTCTCACACTGCTGTGGCAGGGGAGAAGTTCCTCATACAGTTGTATGGAGGAAACATTGCCACAGAACCCGTCGACTCTCTGGTGATTGACGTTACGTTGGCAACGGGAGTTATATTAGGTGACATACTGAACTGGAGGGTTTCGGAAGACATATCGATGTCAGATCACCGAATGATAAGATTCAACGTCTGCGCTAGAGCAGAGGATGATCCCCAACGTCGAACCCTAGAGCAGCCAACTGAGACACCTTTCCAGAAGTTCTCTCAGGACTCAGGGCGGTCAGGCTTTCCTTGGAGGAACAACTCGATCAGGAAGTAGGAACATTAGAAAACACAATTACCAAGGCATTTGTAGAGGCCGGGTTTGTTGGTGGCACCATTTGTTGAAGGGTTTGAGAAAGGCCCATAAAAAAGTCATCAAGGAAGCAATGAGGAAGCGTGGGAAAACTACGAAACCGCAAGAAGGGAGTTCTTAAAGGAGCTGAGAAAAAGTAAAAGAGTCTAGCTACCCATTATGAGATTTTGTACAGGGCGATATGCATTAGCGCCCTGATTATGTGCTTGAATTTTATTGTCACCATGATCATTAAGTCGTCAGCATAACCTAGGGTAAAACTCCTCATGTTTAGCTCACATATCACAATGACAATGGCAAAACCGTAACCTGCGGGCATCCTCGAGCAACGTCAACTCTCAAGTTTTCTCCCAGTATGGATGTTCAGACTACTTCACCTTCAAGCATCCTCTCGATCCACCTGCAGTAAGCCAAATCGTTATCGTGTCTTCTACTGGCCTCGTTGATATATGTCAATGAAGTATGTAGAAGCACCAGCGTCGATAACGGATAGGAGAAGCATTGGAAGCAGAAACATTAGAAGAGACGGTTTGTGTGGAATGCTCCTCCGTTACTTGGGAGCAAGGAGAGTTTCACCTAATATTGTCCCCAACTAATATTCTACCTCTAGTATATGATAACGTACTATTCTTGAAAGTTGAATCATGCCAAATCTGGTGTGACAGAAGAGCCGTCAATCTTCCCATCATAAAAGAAGGACGGAATTCCCACATCTCGTCGTCACAGGGAAATAATCATAGTTATCGAACCCATAGGAAATGAAGAAGAAGAAGAATAGTCCAACTTCAACAGTCGCAGTCGAAGAACAGGAAATATGGTCACTGTTTGATTCAATAGGTGTACCTTACGAATTCTATTGTATAGTCTACCCGATAAATATTTGTTAAAAATAAAAGTAGTTAAAATTGAACATAATCACCTCTTACGTTATAATTGACCATAATCACCGACGCCTTATTGGTGGAACAATACCAACTATCCATTGTCACCAACGCCAACGGTTCTTTAAGAAAACCGCAAAAATCAAGACTGTTCTATATGGTGCGTATTTTGTGAGGTTCAGAAATTTTTTACTGAATAAGAGAAAATGTAGGATAAATGGGTAGATATCACTATCGCAATCAGCTTTCACCTGAGCTTTAATAATAACAACTTTGACACTATAACTAGGTGAAATATTTCCAACTCTATTTGCCTCATACATGCGGTAACCACGAAGGTGATTTTTGACAGTGCCTTCTGTAGACTTCTCTTTGTATTTAAAAATATCATTTTCTTTAGATGTTTTTGGAAATTCCTAAACGTTTTTGTCCACGGTCCCTGAGTTTTCATCCAAATATGAAACCAACTCGATACGAAACTCACTCCCACTCTACTAAATTTTTTTTTGAGATATGCGCTGTCCAAATAAATACTATTATTTTGAACTTTCGCTGACGTATGTATTTAGTAAATTTCGTTATTCTCAGTTGAGAACCCTGATGGGTTACTTTGTATATGGCGACGGTGAATGTGGTCAATTTATAATTCCGTTACTAAGTAGGTAAGAATAATACCTATCGGCGCGCCTGTGGAGAAGTCGTCCTCAATAAGAAGAAACGCTATCAGACATTTTTCCTCTACAAAGTTGTAAAATATCGCCTCTGTTGTTGTCTGCTTTATATGCATTTTCTTATGAGAAGCTAGTACTCAATTCCAGGTATTCGTATGGAGCAGTTTCTAGAACGATTTCAATGGGAAAGGCATTAAAGTTATTAGCTTCAGGGATTTAACCTAGGAAAAATATATATATATACATATAAACAGCCCACTGTCATGCTTTCAGATCCATTCTGATATACTAGCCCTCATCTCATCATTCGGTCAGTCAATGATGTTGATCGTCCTACCATAGCACCGATGAGAGGCAAGAACGTCGAAACATGCCTGTAGGTGGTCATGCCCAGCCAAATGAAGGACCATATTTATTAGTTGATTACAAAGAGCACTTGCAATAGTATCTTCCTTGAGAAACATTGCACACATTTCTGACAGATGTACTTAGTTCGATTCCTTAAGGGAAAGTAGTTGTTTTCAATCATATACGGTGTGTCCAACTCACCATGCTCACCATGGTTATCTTTTTAATGGTGAGAGATACGAGGTCGGTTGAATAACAACAAATGTGGAGCTTATCAAAGCCAACTCCTATGTGAAAAAATATTTTGATAAAATATACCCGTTTTTGTTTTATACGCAAAAAACAGATTTTGATCATTTTCATGTCTCCTCCGTTACTTCTTCAATTATGAAAATATTCGAATAAGAATTTTACATTCTCACGACACTTTTTCAATGAGATTTCGAAAAAAATATGAAATTCATACCAACTCTTCTAGAATTTGAGATAGCACCAATTTACATTTTTCAAATGTAGGTCATAGCTCACTATGACTTAGTTATGAATAACTTTTTTTCTCTTACAAATGATATGTCACAGTAATAGTTTTTTCTTGATAACAACGGAGTTATCGTCATTTATACAAAATCAAAAACTATTTTGAAGTGGCCATCTTGAATTTATGAATTTCAACAAAAAAATCATCATCTACGACCTCAAAAACCCCCACATACCAATTCTGAATGAAATCGGACTGTAATCACAAATCTCGTCCGCCATATTGGAGCCGCCATTTTTATTTATCATTTCAACAAAAATTCCATAATGCATTGTTACCAGAATTATGAACATCTGCCAAATTGCAAGTTATTAGGACGTCCAAAAGTGGGTCAAAATTCACTTGAAAGATTTGATTACAGACATACAGACACCGGGAAATGTGAAACTAAATAAATGCTTGTAATAAAAAGTATTCAAAAAGACTTTCCTTATTTTATAAACATCTGATGCTGATTTGAACACTTGACCTTGAAACGATTCTTTGAGTTAATTTAGTTTTTCAATTTCGTCTAGACTTCAGAAACAAAGTAGGTATAGGTATGGGATAAATAACAAATAATATTTATCGAAATTTCATGTAGTTTCGTGTGAAGTTGGTTTTGAAAATCTGAGCTGGAAATGAATAACTTTAATAATGAAGAGAGGTATTATATGATTTCCTGTTACATAAGAAATTTGAGAAATTCAAGAAATGCAGCAAATGATTATTTAAATCGTTTTCCTGAGCGTCATCAGCCGCATGAGACTATTTTTCGTAGACTTGAAGTTAATTTGAGAACATATGGATCATTTTTTAAGCAAAATAAGGAACCAAGCGATGTTGCTGGTGATTATTGCATTTTTGTTGAAATAAAAAATGGCTGCTCCAATATGGCGGACGAGATTTCTGATTATGGTTCGATTCCATTCAAAATTGGTATGTGGGGGTTTTTGAGGTAGGCGATCATGATTTTTTTGATGAAATTCAAGATGGCGACTTCAAAATACTTTTTGTTTTTGTATAAATGACGATGACTCCGTTGTTACCAACAAAAAACTATTACTGTGACATATCATCTGAAAGAGAAAAAAAGTTGTTCATAACTAAGTCATAGTGAGCTACGACCTACATTCGAAAAATAAAAGTTGGTGCTGATATATCAAATTCTAGAAGAGTTGGGATGAATTTCATATTTTTTTCGAAATCTCATTGAAAAACTGCCATGAAAATGAGAAATTCCTATTAGAATATTTTCATAAATAAAGAAGTTACGGAGGAGGCATGAAAATGATCAAAATCTGTTTTTTGCTTATAAAACATAAACGAATAGATTTTATCAAAATATTTTTTCAAATTATAGTTGGCCTTGATAAACTCCACATTTGGTGTCATTCAATCGACCTCGTACCTCTCACCATTAAAAAGATACCCATGGTGAGCATGGTAAGTGGGACACTGTACTTGACTCATATTTGCTACTTTGTGGAAATGTGTTGAGAGAAGAGTATTTCAAAGTCGAAATTATTCGTTTGATTCATTTAATTCTCCAACCACTTTATCTAACTGTTCGAAATCATGAAACCATTTTTCGTTGAAATAATATACAATTTGTGTAATCAACAAAAATCAACAAAACACTTCATTGGTGATACATTGGCAGTGGTTGGAAACAAAAAATTAATGTCGAGAGAGGAGAGAGGAACAATTCAGTTATGAAATAAAAAACTACCTGTTGCGTATTCACTTTAAATACGTTTATCCAATCTGGCGAAACTATCAGTAATCTATTACATCTAACTCTCCCAACGTCTAGCTAATAGCATGTTCGGCCAGTAATAATATTTCAATATTATTAATTGACTTTTTGACGAGTTTTTGCAATCTGAATTAGATCCGAGATCTCATCATAATGAATTATTATAAGTATTGCACAAGATTCTATTCAAAGTTTACTGAAGCGTGAATACTAATTAATGGCAAATGATGGTTTGTGAGGAAATAAAGGCTCAGTTTCCGTGTTCATGAGATAAAATTCAAATGGATATTGTTTATTTTCATTTCTGTCTACCAACTGCACCCCTACGCGCATCCCTCAAAAGTCCTTGAGTGACTTGTGCGAATTAGGAAAGACCCTTATCATTTAATGTACCTTGTACGAGAATGGTGACCATGATGGGATTCACGACCGCCACGGTCATTGTTAAAAAAAAAAGTTTAAAATTATGAAGATACTCACTATTTTTTTGTCGGACTATCGGTATGCAGATGTATTCATTTTTCACTTGTCCATTACTGCTTAATAATACCTTGGCAACCGTTGCTATTAACAGACCGATTAACGCCTGGGGCGTTATGGAGGGCATTATGAATATTTTTTTCTGTAGTTCAATGAATTAATTACTCAGAAAACATTTATTTATAAATAATAATAATAATAATAATAATATACGCCTATTTTATTTTCATTAATATATAAAAAAAAAACAAACTAAACATTTTGATTGTGATGAAAATAATGGGCGAAGTTCAATTCAGTCAGAGAAGACTTCACTGAATGAATTGTTCTTCCACTTAACCCATAACATGTCTCCATATCTTTTAGAAATATTTGAATATTTATACATATTCTCAACCTGACAAAGAATATTTCAATAAATAAAAATATTTCAGCTTATATAGATTTAAATTAATAAATTAAAAAGAGTAAAAAAAAAGATGGTACAGATATACAAAAATATACAAGAAATGTATGACAAAAAAAAGAAAAAAAGAAGAGAAAAAAAAAGAACGCAATTATCTGTTCCTATTGAAATAAATACTTTTTCAATGACCTTTTAAATGTATTCACGTTATTTTTCTTTAAATGTGAGGGAATCTGATTATATAACGACGCGATTTGGTAGCTGAAAGATCGTCTGAAGGTTTCAGTTTTGAACAATGGTGGCGTGAGAGTGCCCTTGAATCTAATATTCAAGTTGTGGACATCGGTTCTATGGGTGATTTTTCGATTCAGATAAGAAGGTTCCTTTGTAATCAGAATTTTATGAAACATGCAAGCACTGTGAAGAGTTTCTCCTATTCTCCATGTTCAACCATCCAGCCTCGCGAAGTTTATAAGAAATATGTTTACCTTTACGAATCCCGTAAATGAGTCGAAGACACGAGTTCTGCACTTTTTTTACGTATTCGTCAAATTAGGGCCATACAGGCTGTCTGCATAGTTGAATAATGATAAGACAAGCGTTTCACACAATATAGATTTTACTGGAGTTGAAAGGAAGTATCTATTACCATAAATAAGTTTCAGTGATGACTAAGCACGTTGTATGAGTTTGTTGACATGCTTTTCAAATCTTAGGTCGATATCTAATAAAACACCAAGGCTTTTTGCTTCTCTGACTAACGTAAGTGATTCATTGTTTACTTTTACACCAATGTCATTCGTAACTTGGTCATTTCTACCAGTAAATAGCACTATATTCGACTTAGAGGCATTTATAATTAGGCAATGATCGGCTGCGGCTTTGACGAAGGATTCAAGATCTACATATGTACATAAAAAAGGACTAATTATTTTCTCTCAAATAGAAATTACAATTTTCAAATGTTCCTGAAAAATTAGTACCAAATTTGAATTTCTGTGAGTTGACCGATGATGAACTCCTCAATGTGCATTCGGTTTAGTTCGGAACGTTAACATTTTCTTTTTCGGAAACGTAATGGGCTATCATTGTAGCAATTTTGTTCTTCGAGGAAAAACTTTCTTCAATATAGCTCTCCGCTACCGTATTACTCTTCCATTTTCCATGTAATTTTAGTATTTCAAAGGAAGCACCACCTTGAACAAGAAGCGTTGACGACGTTCGGCGTAGACAATGTCCGGGGTAACCTTTCGGGTTTTCCATATTAAGGTATTTCGCTATAATAGAAGGAACAGTTCCAATAGTATTTTTACCTACAGGTAACTCAATGCAAATATTATTTATGTAGGTTGAAAAAAACCTACGTTGTTTACATCCTTTCGGTCGTAGTGCAATGTACTTTTTAACAAAGTTCAAGGCTCCTATTTCGCTTCCTTCAACAATGGTGAAACTTTTTGAGGTGCAGGTCTTGGATTCTGGTACCTTGATCAGTAAAACTGCTCCTCTGTCTTCGATGTCATCAATTGTCATCTTGACCATTTCATCACGTCTTAAGTCTCCAAATACGCCCATTACCAGAACAACTTTATGTAGAAGAAAAGTATCATCTGGAGCTTTTCTTATAAAAAGTTATACTCTTCCTCCTTTCAACACCTTTGATTTTTTAGGAATGTATCCTTTTGATTTAACTTTCAGAAAGGCCATCAGTTGACTGAATACTGATATATTGATGTTTTCTTTAACAATCAATGTCGATTTTAGCTGTGAGTATTTGGTCCATAGACTATTTGCACAAAATATTTCAGACTGAACTAATGTAAAATAAATAAGAAATATTAATATTTTTCATGAGATAAACTCACCAGTTCCTGAAATATGCCATTAAGGCAGTTTCATTTACGGTATTCACTCTGTTTTCATCTTTCCATTTCAAAAAATGGTCATACACCTTCTCGTATAAGTATTTGGAATTCCTAAGCAGTAAATTTCCTAACGCTTTTTCAGTTTTGAGCGTCACATTCTGTGAAATCTCCATCGGGCAACATTCATCCCTCGGGTCAAAGGCCCTCGGGTGAATGTTACCCTCCGGGCGTTAGGATCAAATAACGCACTTGGTACATAAACAGCTATTTCGTCGGAAAACTCGATTTTTTATGATAAAAAATGGTTTTTCATCATGTTCCGTTTTTTTTCGTCATGTGGTAATCGATAAACAATACCCCTCCGAAATTCCGACTTCCAGTCGTCGGACTGGAATAACGCGACCAAAACTTTGTCGGACAATATAACCCTTCAATTTCACTAATTTTTGTTAAACAATCCTGTAAAAATTATCTTTATGGTAAACGATTTGCAATACCCTGGTATTTTGGAATGTTTAGGTTGTCGGACTTGACAATAGCAGAAAAAAATTTGTCGGACTGGTTTTCTAAAACAAATGTTCATCATCTTGAATAAAAACAAAAAATGTGTTAATAAAAAAGACCCCGGGAAAACACCATGTTTCGGAGATTTCCAAGCGGAAAAGTAGTCGAATCGAGGAAACTGGCAGATGAAAAAGTTGTCGAACAGGCGTCTCACGAAGTAACAAACATATGGTAATAATAAACTTTAAACTTTATTCACGTTAATTAAATTAAACATAGAGAAAAATCGGCTCAAAAACATCGTGAGTAAAGAAAGAAGAGTGATAAGTGCTAAAGCACTTGTTTCACAAATATACAAACAATAAAAATTATATAAAAATGTGTAAGTAAGAGTATGAACAATTTTTATAATGAATAACAGTAATAAATAAATAAAAAATCAGACACACACTTATACACGCATATACAAATAATAAAGTTAAAATGTTCATTGTGATTCAATATAAAATTATAAACATAAACAAGTAGATATATGAGCTGGGTACATAGAGTTGATAAAAATGGGTAAAAGTCAGAAATAAATATAAAAGTAAACAATAGAAAATTAATGACATAATAGAATGGTATAAAAACATTTTGGTGAAATTATTAAAAATGTATTCAAAATAGTGGTAAGCAAATAAAAGAACCAGTCGCACCCCTATACACACATATACAATATAAATATAAAATATTCATTGCGAATCAATATAAAATTATAAGCAAGCATATTTTTATTTTATTTAGTGAATTATTTTTAAAATTTTTCATCAAATGAAATGGGTAAAGGCCTAGTGACTAATACTTTTTGTACCATACTAGTGAAGTTTCTCCTTGTTCCTCTGGTATACCTCATATGAAATTGTTTCATTTCAACTTTTCAGTTTGTTCTAGGTGATCTCAGAGTTCAATATTTTCAGCCTCTAGTGTTGTCAGAGATTTTATCTCAGTGTCGATGTTTTCGAATTTTTGGGTGAAATTTTTATTTATGGTCTCAAGTGGAAGTAGTAAACTCTTCAACAATTTTTGTTTTTGTTTTGTTCTTGTACCATGTCGACTGACATTTGAAAAAATCTTATCCCACTTTGGTGTGAATATTTGAAATCCGGTCCTGAACAGATAAGATCAGATCAATTAACTGTGGATTTATTTTCATGTATTCATCGGCTTATATATTGTTCATTAACCACGTGAGAACTTTGTGAAGTTTCCATATAATAGTCATGTTCATCCACCTCTCTTCAATACAAATTTCAACCAAAACAGTTAGCTCCTTCTAGAAAAGTCACTGTTATTGGGGAGCACACATAACACTACACTCTAGGCACAAATTTAGTGAATGTGTAGGTTATATCATGTTGTAGAGAAAATGGTTATTTTACAACCACAGATGGTCATAAAACCGATGCATAAGTGTGGAGAGAGAGAATTTTGGATTCCATATCGGAGTTTTCTAATTAGTCCAGTCAAAAATGGAATTATGAGAATCAAGGTCGGTTTCCTTGAAAATATGGATTTAGGTAGTATTTATACCCTTTTTCAAATCTACCTTACGCCGAAGCCTGCTTTTGCCCAGGGGGTGAAAACAACCCCATCTAGGGGATGAAAACAACCCCATCTATTGGATGAAAATCATTTCAATCAAAACAACCACGGAAATCGATATATTGGCCAATTCTAAGCAACTTCTTTTTCATAGTTTTTTTGTAAAGTTGATATTTTTCGAGTTATTAGCGATTGAAACTGTGCATTTTTTATTAAAAAACCCACGTTTTTTAACCGATTTTCATCTCGAGATTTAACAAAAAAACCCACAGTTAATAATACATTTTTGAGAATTATAAAATCGCCATATTTTTTCCCTGCTACCCCTGTTAGCTACCACAATCAAGAATTCTTGGTAGAACAGGATGGGCGTCTCCTCAAAACGAAGTTACTCACGGAAAATTAACTTGATAGCAAATAATTGTGAAAATGTACCATGGATCCTGGACTATAATCCTTAATCACATCTTCAGGCTAACCTTATTTTTATCCCCTTGAAGATCCTTTAGTGTTTTTGAGCATCTTGTTAATTTTTTCTCTCAAAACAACGAGCAAATCCATTCTTTCGTCACCCTTCATGTTCATACTTGAAGCTAAAAATGCGGAAATAGAGAAACGAATTAACAAACAGGAACAATACACTAGGCTCAATAGTGTGGAAATAGTAGGAATTCCTGAATCAAAAGAAGAAAACCTTATGATGCGAATTTTACCAAACATTTTCAAGGCTCTGAACTTTGACTGTAGCGAGAATAGTATAGACTATTGTTATAGGATCAACAAGCATCTACAATCAACAATGGAACCGAGACACATATTCGTTCGGTTCATTTCATGGCTGAAAAAAGAAGAATTTATGTCACGAAGAAAAATCAAAAGAGATCTTTGTCTTGGAGACCTGGGAATCTATGGGATGGGTGCTAACGACCCCAAGAAGCCAATTTTCATTAATGAAGCCCTTACTAGTGCGAACAGGCATCTGTTTTCAAAATGTCGCGAGTTCAAAAAAAAATAATGATGTTAAATATTTATGGATTAAAAATGGAATAATATTAATGCGTAAAGTCTTTCAAATTAGCAGTATAGAAAGTCTGAATGATGTCCAGTAATGGTAAGTCGAAACAATTCAATGTGTTATATCAAAATGTGCAAGGAATTAACTCAAAATTGAAAGAGTTTAAACTGTCTGTACGCGCTTCTAATTATGACATAATCATATTGACAGAGACCTGGTTAACCCCTGCCATCTATGATCATGAAATTGTTGATGAGAGATACGCGGTATTTCGTAAAGATGGAGACTTTCAGATTACAGGGAAAGAACGTGGCGGAGGTGTGCTGGTTGCTGTCAATATGAAATATAATTGTCAATGTCTGCCTTTTCCAAACAGTAGCAATTGCGTGGAAGAAATATGGATAAAAGTAAATCTACCTTTTACTGTTGTTTATATGTGTGCTATATGTGTTCGAAATTTATAATTCATTTTTTGAAAATGTTGAAAAAAATATGTTCAATCTCAATGCAAGGATGATGATAGTGGGAGATTTCAACATGCCAAATTCTGTAAATATGAATTTTAACCGTTTAACAAATATTGAAACAAGTTATATTCAGTTTCTCAACCTGTTCAATCTTAAACAGCATAATTCTATTTTGAATCATCGTGGCAGACATTTAGATTTATTTTTGACTAATCTGGATGAAGTACAAATTGAAAAATGTGATTTTCCTTTGGTAAATGAAGATCCAAACCATCCAACGCTAATTTGCTTAATAAACATTTTGAGAAATATGAATTCATGTGAGGAAAAAACATTTAATGCTCAGTATAATTACAGAAAAGCTGATTTTCATAAACTATATATGTTGCTCAGAGAAACGGATTGGGGGTCGTTGTATGCATCTACAGATATCAATTTTGTTACGGATGAGTTTTACAGAAAAATGCATCAAGCACTATCAAAATGTGTTCCCCTCGTGAATAAGAGAAAACACTTTTTCCCACCTTGGTTTGATAGAAATATCCAAAAAGATATCAAGAAAAAAGATAATCACAGAAAAATATACAAAAAGACTGGAAATCAGTACAATCAGCAAATGTTTTTGTACCTCAGAGCAAAAATTAAACGTGATATTAAAAATGCACACGAGCAGTATATACAGGATGTAGAAAGTAATGTAAAAAGTGATGCTTCAAACTTTTGGAAGTATGTAGGCAGCATCAAAAGTAATTCTGTTAATAATGGTGAAATGATTTACGGGGATGAACAATTATCACAAAATAAAGATATTACAAAAGCATTCGCAAAACATTTTGAAAGCGTATATGATCAGTCTGGTGCAATTTAATATTTAATGAAAGTAAAATGTGCCATAATTTACTCAATATCATTCATATAACTGACATTGATATACGGAATGCTACTAAAAAACTTAAGCCGAAGAAATCTGTGGGACCTGATGGTATTCCTCCTTATGTATTCAAAGGTTGTTTGGAATTGCTCTTGGAGCCCATGAAGATAATCTTTAACCTCATAATTAAGACCTGTGTTTATCCTGATACATGGAAATGTGCAAAAATCTGTCCTATTTTCAAAAGTGGAAGTAAAAATGATATTATTAACTACCGACCGGTGTCGCTATTATGTATTCCTAGTAAACTCTTCGAGTCAATTCTTTATGAAAAAATATATCACCACGTTTCTCCGTCCATTAGGGACGAATAACATGGTTTTATGACCGCAAAATCCACAGTGACAAACCTTATGGTGTTTTCGCAAGCAGTTACCGAGGTGGTGGATGGCAAAGGCCAGGTAGACGTTGTCTATACGGATTTTGCTAAGGCCTTTGACAGGGTAGACCATGATGTGCTACTGAGTAAACTCAACAATTTAGGTTTTTCTTCTAATCTACTGACACTTTGCGCATCATACCTGGGAAATAGGAAACAGTACGTAGTCTACAAGGGGGAATTGTCAAATAAATTTACTTCTTTATCAGGTGTACCACAAGGCTCTAATTTGTGCCCACTGTTGTTTTTGTGTATGATAAACGACCTCCCACTAGAAATTCAACATTTGATATTTGCAGATGATTTCAAAATTTATAGAAACATAGGTAATAGCAACGACTGTATAATGCTTCAGGAGGACCTGAACAAAGTGTTCGACTGGTCAGTTGTAAATAAGTTATCGTTCAATATTTCTAAATGTTATGTGGTGAGATATTCTAGGAAAAATACCATTATCAAATTCGAATATAAAATGAATGATGTAATTCTGCCTTCGAAAGAACAAGTGAAAGACCTTGGTGTTACATTCCAGGCAAATCTGAGTAGTAGTGCTCACATAGACAATGCAGTGAGTAGGGCCTATAAAATGCTTGGATTCATTATTAGAAACTCATGTCATTTCAGAAATGAAAAGACACTCCTCTATCTCTACAATGTTTATGTGAGAAGTATTCTAGAATATGGTTCCATTATCTGGTCTCCTTTCTATACAGAGCAAAAAAATAACATTGAAAAAGTACAAAAAAATTCCTGAGATATCTGTATTATGAGAAATATGGCATATATCGCATTGATATTCCCTATAATGTATTACTAAGCGAATTTAAATTTAAAAAACTAGAAACGAGAAGAGTAATCTCCAGTCTTCTATTCATACATAAATTAGTCAATGATCAAATTCAATCCATACAACTTCTAAAAATGATTTCATTCCATGTTCCCCAACATAATAGAAGAAATAAGAATACAATGTTCTCGTTAAATACTCCTCATTCGAATCTTGGTTAGAATTCTCCTCTACACAGACTTTGTCTCATAGCTAATAACTGTTTGGAAAACGTAGACATTTTCTTTGAAAAATTTTCAAGTTTCAGAAATAAAATATTTGATTTATTCCCAATATAAATTGGACTTTAACAATATTAGGTCTTGTATGACTTGTTTTGTAGTGTTTATATATATATATATATATATATATATATATATATATATATATATATATATATATATATATATATATATATGTATATATGTATATATATATATATATATAGTGTATATTGTATATTATATATTATATTATTTCCTTTTTTTCTCTTTACTTCAAGGGTAAATTTAGTTTCATAGTAATCATTTTGTCAAAGAAGGTTATCATCTTTTCACGATTTGATATGTTTCTTTTTCTTTTTGTGGTAGGTAGAATTTTATATAGAATAATGCAAGCGAATGCTCACTTGTAAGATGAATATTAGGTGAATAATTGTAACCTGTATTTGGATTTTTTCTGTTGGTTACTAAATAAAATAAAATAAAAATAAAAATAAAATACGAATACGGAGATGACTATTTATTTACCCAGAAATTCAACTTCCATGATATCAAACACGTTTTCTCTACAAGAACTATTTCAAACCTTCCAACATTGTGGCGGAACGTTCATTTTGATTAGGCTGGCGATTTCATTCCACGAGATCACGAAAGCGTTGTAGATGAACATCAAATTTGAATTAAACCGGAAACTATGGAAATTACAGAATTCGCTTTCTAAGAGTATAAATTTGGCAACCAATTAATTAACAGAATGAAATATGATCTCATGACACTCTCGTTGATAATTTAGGTAATATTCCGTAAAGAATTATGAGGAATAGGTCAGAATACGGAAAATGCTCTATTCTTATTGTAGGAACTTTCAACTTGTTTATTTCTTTTTAAGCGTAAAAGTACTGATAATAGCAATTATAATAAATGTATTGATAATAATACGAAATATGTATCCGATTATAAAGAGTTTAAACACTCAAAATATATCGAATGAAATCATAGCTGAACTTCTGAACGATTTTTTGAGTATTATGTTCAACGCGTAATATACAGGGTGGCCCTCCACATTCGCCTCGGTATTTCTACGAGAAATGAAGAGAGTTAGGGAAAAACTAATAGCACAGTTATATGTGGGTTCATGAGGAGCATATTACAAAATTATTTTGAAATGTATGGAGTGATCCTCAAAAAAATTACATACCAAAGTTATATTTGTTCTTACCGAACACCCTATATTTTTTTATATTTTTAGATACTATAGACAAAATGAAGGTGAGTTACTTTTATATTTCCCATACTTAAAACTGACCGTTTCTGAAAAATTTTGAGGAATTTAAAAATACAGACCATAATTTGAAAATTGTTTTCACCCTGTAACGTGTAACGAACTGCTCGTGAATAAATGTACTGCTTAGCTCAAACGTTGGGGTTAAATACTACATGAAATTTTTAATGCAATATTATACAGAGTAGCGAAAAAAATTGCCTCAAAATTTGGACACACATTTAATTAAATAACTTCTTAAAAATGAATGGAACACCCCGTATTTAGTGACGTTATTTGACGCAGAATTAGATTCCCTTCAAAACTATATTAGGGTTCGCTATACCTATCTCTTCTGCTTTTTATATTTTACTTATGAGTAATTTTTTTTATCTTAAAAATGAAACACACTGTATTGTAATGAAACATAAATGTAATCTTGAATAGTTTATTATTTTAATAAATGCTCAAAATGGTGTTCATTATTCTCGATGCATAGGCTTGAAATGAGTGCTGAACTCTGGATAACATATTTTGTGGTATGGAACGAAACTAATTTCTTATTCGTGCTTTCATATCCTGAGGTGTCGTTGGCGGTGTATCGTGAACAATACTTTTGATATATTCCCATAAAAAATTGTCGGGAATTGTAAGGTACGGAGACCTGGCTGGCCAGTTCTGTGGACCTCCTCGTCCTATCCATCTATTTGGATATTGTCGATCTAACTTGTTTCTAACACGTCTATCAACATTAACATCCGTTGACGAATATTAATAGGTATACTTTCCAACAGCACAGGCAAATTATCCCTAATAATTCCGAGAAACATGACGCCATTTAAGTGACCATCAAAAAAAGTAAGGACCTACTACTTGCGTTCCAATTATTCCACCCCACACATTAACAGACCACCTGTGCTGGTGATTGAGGGTTCTAAAAATATTAGGGTTTTCGTCACTGTAATAGTGACAGTTATGTCTGTTAACTGATCCGTTGTTATGAAAAATTGACTCATCGGAAAAAGCACTTTTCTAAAACCCATAAACAAAAATTCAGTCGTCGATCAAAATCTTCTTCAAAAAGCTGTTGATGTACTTGAATGCAAAACGGGTGAAATTTGTACGTTTTGATTATTCTTTGGATACTCTGTCTGCTTATTCCAGTTGTTTCACACATTTTTCGCTGACTTGTGTGAGGGTGTTCAACTAGAGATAACTAAATATTCATTTTCCTCATTTCCAGTAACCGGTTTTTGCCGTTCTTGCATATTATAAGATACACTGCCTGTTCTTCGGAAAAGCTGCAACAACTTTTCCAATGAACGCTTGTTAGGATACCTTTGGACATATACTCTTGATGCTAATAAACAGTTTTCTTCACACTCACCGATTATCAAAATCATATCATTTCGTTCTTCCTGAGGATAAGTTCTCATTTTACAATATTTCAAAAAGACAATAATTTTAAACTAGTTAAAACAATGATAATGGTTTGATTAACAAGTTGTGTCACTGTCAAATACTTTTTGTTTCATAATAATAATTAACGTCATCTAGGCCAGAGCCTACTATTATTGAAAAAATAGAATAATAGGTTTTAAAGGAAATCGTAAATGTATGTTTTTATTGACCCCATATTGTAATTTTGGTATTTATTTCAATATGAAGTCTAATTTGCTAAGAAACAAGCGAATTTAACTTATTTCGCCTCAATAAGTAAGACACGTGCATCTTCTTATTTTGAAGAATGCTTTAATATTTCAGAAATGGCAATAAATTTGAGTTTTTACTTTTGCCTGCATTTTACTTTAGATACACCGTATTATCAAAAATTTAAACTTATGCTTCTAGCGAATCTACGTATTCCTTAATAAAAAGGTTTGTAAAACGCTTTTTAAGCTTTTCATTACAATACAGTGAGTTTCATTTTTAAGATAAAAAAAATTACTCATAAGTAAAATAAAGAAACGCCATTTGTGTGAAAAGCAGAAGAGATAGGTATAGGAAACCCTAATATAGTTTTGATTGGAATCTAATTCTGCGTCAAACTACGCTACTAAATACGGCTCCATTCAACTTTAAGAAGTTATTTAATTAAATGTGTGTCCAAATTTTGAGGCAATTATTTTCGCCACTCTGTATAATTTTGCATTAAAAATTTCATGTAGTAGTTAACTTTAACCTTTGAGCTAAGCAGTACATTTCATCACGAGCAGCTCGTTACACGTTACAGGGTGAAAACAATTTTTAAATTATGGTCTGTATTTTGAAATTTCTCAAAATTTCTCAGAAACGGTCAGTTTTTAGTATGGGAAATATAATAGTAACTCACCTTTATTCTGTCTATAGTATCTGAAAATATAAAAAAATATAGGGTATTCCATAAGAAAAATATAACTTTGGTATGTAATTTTTTTGGGGATCACACTATGTATTTCAAAATAATTTTGGAATATACTCCTCATGGACCCACATATGACTGTGCTGAATGTTTTTCCCTAACTCTCCTCCTTTCTCGTACAAGTACCGAGACGAATGAGGTGGGCCACCCTGTATACAATGTTAGAACTGAAGTATTATTTTTGTTAAAAAATCTGTAGTGGAACTTATTGTTGAGAATGAATTTGATACATGGCTGGACCAAAATCGTCAAAAAAAAGAAAAAACAATTTGTTTAAAAGTTCTATCCATCGATAAAAACGGCCATGAAATTCAGCAACAGCTTCATCACTATGCCTAGTTATATCTTTTGGAATAATATGGTAAATATTTATTTCATTTTTAAATCACAATAATAATTGGGATTTTATGAAACGCAACGCTGAGATTTATCAAGTCCAAAAACACCGCCTTCGTGTTGAAAACATGTTTGGGTATTTCTTTCGACATTACGTGTTTCTTTCAATAAAGTTCTGTCATCAATACTATCAATTAGAGTTCTAAATGATATTGCATCATAATATTTTATTTTTGGTTTCCAGAAATTCTCAAAAATAAAAATCGATGAGTGTCATATCTGGTGAACGAGGCGGCTACTTAACAGAAGCATTTGTAGCAACTATCTCTTTACGCCACTGAAATTATGAGTAAGTGCTCCATTCTCCTAGACATATGATCTTTGGTCATTGGGATCTGCCAATGGCACATTCAGTCAGCCGAACGTGGAGAACTTACATGAACCGCTCATTTGTCGTAGGCATGATGTTCTTTGAACATTACAGGATAAATAACCAGAACTGTGTCTATTACCGTTCCAATTATCCCTGTAGTGGATAACCTATCTTAGACCCACAGTATATTGTGTATATTAGAACTTCAGTTGATGTGAAAGAACCTCGTACTATTCTTATGCAGAAAGTCTTTCGGTCAAATTAACCAACATTTCAATACGTTTTTGAACTCAGCCAATTGAACAGAAGTTAGCATGGGCGCAAAACGACATACAGGGCGTTGAAGTTGAAAAATGTCACTTTGAAACCAATATTACAGAATTGTCAGTAAGTTTTTGGTCTACACCATAGCACCAAACTGGTACAGGTCATCAGTATGCATTCTAACCATTTATGAATACTGAGAACACAATACAGGGTAAATCATAATTTTTTTTACAAAATGAGAATGGATTGATTATTCAGCTTCGTATGGAAATTGTAACCGTTACATATGCTTAAGATTACGTGATTTGACAGAGTTGGGGTACTGATTATATGTTCATCAAGGTGGTGGACAGATTCTAATGCATACAAAATGGCAAGGTCCACTGAATTGGCCCTCCACACTGTAGTGCGAAGGATCGAAAGGACAGTTAGGTTCAGGGAGGTAACATTAGGAGTGTTTTTCGATGTGGAAGGCGCATTTGGCCAGAGGAACCACTCTCGATGGCCAGCTGAATTGTATCGGCGCTAATGAGGAGAAAAGTCGAGGTATCCCTGGGGGACATCAGAAACCTTGGTGGAGGGGAGGCTGCCTTCAGAGAAGCTGCCTCTCTCCCCATCTACGGTACTTAGTTATGGACGAACTCTTGGATAAACTCACAGATGAAGGTTTCGAAGCATAGGCATACGTAAACGATTGAGTTGTCCTAGTCAGTGGACGATTCATCGGCGTTGTCTGCGATAGTTGTCTGTCACAGATGATCCTGTTCTCCAAACGAAGGAAATAAGATGGATTCTGGCCACCTATCATGTTTGGGCAAGAGCTGGAGCCTGGAGCTATTCAACATTAATTAATTGAAATATCTTTCAACAGGCTGCTCTCACACAAGCAATATTATGAAGTCTTTTTGACACTTTCACATGCTAGGGAAGGCGGTATTGCCCCGAGAGAGAGAGATAGAGAGAGATTAGATTAGATATGTATTGTTTTTAAGAATACAATATTCTTGTAACAAGTGTTTGGTACCTATGCTAAGAAAACCTTTAAAAAAATACAACTTTTATAAACCATTCGTTGAAGATAAAGGAGCAGAGCTTCAAAATGTTCATGACACAATTAGATATAGCAAGGATGATTTTGGTGGTGGCTGCCTCTAACAAGTCGGCCAATTCGTGTGAAGTGTTAGCATACAACCTCAACTGACCTCTGGCATCGTCTTAAATGTGGTATTTAAATATCAAGTGGTCTATAGTCTCAAATTCTAATAGGTTACATATTGAGCATATTTCGTCTGTGTTGATAATGTAGTAGCAATATGCTTCAGTGTGCGAACCCTGACAGAAATTTTTCCAAGTGGCATTGTAAGCCATTATCACCAAACATTATATTATTCCTTCCTTGGGTAATTTGTAACACTGCAGAACACCCACTATAGTTGTCTTGATGATAAAATTGCACGACTTATGAAAGTACTCGATGTTTGGTCAAAATATCCGACAACGGCAAAATTAGTGATCTCAACGGCATAGACTGTACCTCGGATTTCACCAGGCAAATATCCTTAGGCATGTCATTCCTCCAAAAAAGTATTGCCCAATGCCCAGCGTAATTAGGTAAGGAGTAACTATACTACTGAAGAGATTGGTTTCACCATCAGCAATGCCCTTTTGTAGAAAAAATCATTGGCAAAATTAATTTGTCAAACCTCTTCTTAAATCCGGAAATCATGCCCTTTCTATTCAATTGAAGACCTATTACTATTCTCTCTGTTATTCCCAAATGTGTTTGTATGCTTGGTTAATAGATTCCAAAGTTTGATTTTGGCTAATAAAATAAGTGTTGGTCAACGTGGGTTTTAAGATGGACGATCGACTTGCACTAACTTCATGATCTAGACCAACTTCATCTTATCGGCTTTAGAGAAGGGTCCACTAGTTGACTCTGTTTATACAGATCTATCTAAAGCTTTCAATCCAGAAGTTATAGTATATTAGCATTCGCGGTTCTCTTCTGGACTTGAAAACAGAAATGTTTTGGGAGAACGTTTTGTAACGAACAGTCGTTGCCGACCGATGATGAACCCTTTACTCCCATAAACACCTACTGCGTAGGCTTATTATGGCAAGTACCTGTCAGAAAACAACTACTCCCCTGGCTAAGACCACGACGGGTATTGAATTAAATGTAACAGATACTTGTGCAACGTTCCTCAAAGCATCAGAGGACGCAGTTGCAAGTGCCCTCTGTGACCAACCAGCAGAATTATGTTTTGATATCTGGACTTGTAAAACACGTATTTATCAGATCGCCTCCTATGTGTCAAGTTGAACGGATGCTACTTCATGTGTGCGACAGAGCTCCCACCTATGGCCTTTACTGTTCAGTATATTTATTGATATCATTGTCAAAGAATTATCTGATTGTAAATTCCTGAAGTATTTCATATCATACAGAATCCAGATGACTCTCTCATAATCCAAAATAGCTTGAATCCACCGAATGAAGAAGCGAATTGTACAGATTCCGTTTTTTTTTCAACATTGGAAGTTTTCCCAATTTGCCTTTATGTAATAGTAAGTCGTATTATCACTGGTATTGAATCTCTCCATCCACCACCTTCTTTGCTTCCCATTTGTTTTTTACGACTCTTTTATAGTGTTCGTTTAAAACACTATGTAAATAAATGGCGGCAGCTGCTACTGTTTCAACATCTATGTCGGACAAATGACAATTAACAATAAATATGCACGATCATGTGGACAGCTGCTCAATGATGCTGGCAATTGTGGCCCATACTGTATTCGTCCATCATGGCCGATGGTGCAGAGGCTTTTAGATTATATTCAGTAAAGAGCAGTTCTTCTCGTTCGAGATGCCTTAAGGTCGATGCTCTTCTGAGATATCATCAGTCGTTCCACCGTTGGCATCAGTTTCATTGACCCGTCGAGTTCAGTCTCCACTCCCCTATGTCATCACTTTGGAGACATGCTGTACATCTCTTTTCCAGGACTGGGTCCATCAGCGAACGGCACAGATTTTGTCTTCAGAAATTCAAAAGAAATAACAATTCCGTCTCTTTGGTTATCCAATGTTGATGGTGCTTTTGGATATTTGAATATAACATTATCAGTCTGACAATAGCACAAAAAAACACGTACCTACGAATGTCCTTATCAATATCTGTTTAGTAAAATGAAAAATTAAAATAATGACCGCAATATATTTCTATTTGATTGCGGATGCGTTTTAACCAATTAGAAGATTTTAACACGTCCGGAACATGCCCCATTAGTAAAAATACAGAATTACATCCATAACTATTTCGTAAATTCCCTTGAAACAAATTTTTTCAGCTTATATCTTCCTCAAATCTAATCTGTTCCAGCCATCCGTAAACATTCCACGTGGATATCCTGGTAGAAACAATGCGCTATTCATCTCAACTCAAAGACTATTATTTCGAAAATAAATTTTTCCTAGATATTTGTAATTGTGAATCGGACTGGGGCAAAGTATTTCCTCCAAGACTGCAGCAACAGTGATACACTGGTATTGTGGTATCAATTGCTGCTAGATTTTATATCATCGTCAGAACTTTATACAGAGTGGGTCATTGAAAACGAAACAGCGGCTCTGAAGGTCGACAGAGCCGAATTATATAAAAACGCTCGGACACGTCAACTACATTTTCGAGAGGGATATCGTTTGCGATGACATTCACCCGAAATATATTCCATCCCTCGGAGCTGTGACCACCACCCCTAAATTTTTGAATGCCAACACATGGCAAGTGATACCTCGTTTGAAAGGTATATTCTTTCTTAATATCAAGCAACAAATATTAATTAATTCTATCGATTCCTTTTCGAAATATAGGAACTTGAAGTTGGGAAATCACTTTTTATTCACTCAATCAATGAAAATAAGATCTAATAATGAAACTGTTCAAAGATAATCATCATTGTCAAGGAATTTAATGATCTAACTGTTTTACAACAGATAACATGCAATTTCGTTTAAAATTTTTGATAATCCACCAAGTTACATAGACCATTTGGAAGTAGACATTTCAACAATTAAAATGATCACCAACAGACCTTCGAAATACAAGAAAATGCCAGAACAATTGTTCGTGAAAGATAAGGGTAGTTTTTTAAATTAGAAGAAACTTCAACCAGCAAACTATTCTTAGTTTCAATAATAACGAGATTCTTAAATACCTATTCAAACCTGGAGCTATCTCACAGTTCATTCATGGATATTTTCCTATTTCATTTCAATATACAATTCCCTTAAAATAATATATTTTGATAAGATTAATTACAGTAACAAAAAATGGATTACAGATAAAATTAAGTATGAAACTGAAAGATTTACACCATCTTAAAAATTTATATATCGACTTTACATCCACACCCGAAATTTAAAAATGATCTTCTAAACGGATCTCAAAATGAGTTGAATGTGAAACACCTTGTATACGTCATTGAGGGGGAGTTCAAAAACTCATGTCAATCAATTATTTGAAGTATTCAATGAGTTGTTCCCTATTCGAAAAATAAAACTCAAACTTGGATAAAATAAGAAATAATAACGCACCTCCTCAAAAAATTTACGATCATTTTATCGCATACCTACGAAAGTTCACAAATAATCACTTTTTCATTTCTTATCTTAATCTTCATAGAAAGATGAACAGAAATGTCCTTAAATTAGCTAAAGAAAATTATTGCAAGAACAGAATAAATTATTCAAATAATAAAATGAAAGAGACTTGGTCGATCATAAACGATCTGAGAGGCAAATCCGAAAATAGAAACCCAATTGACATTACAAATAGTCCAGGCGAGATGAATGAATTTTACTGTTCTATGGCACAAACAATGACAGTAACTATAGTTGTGCCATTTGATCCTTCACATAATTTGAAAAATAACAGACAATTTTATATAAAATGATACTAACATAAATCGACTAATTGAAACCATCAGGGATATCAAGAGCAAAAATACATCTGGTTATGACGAAATATCTATCAAGATATTGAAAATCTTCCAGTTAATGTTCTTGAAGTACTAGTATCACTGATAAATTGATAAATATCAAAATTGTTTATTCGCGTCCTTCTTGAAAACATCCGTTATCATTTCTCTACACAAAGGAGGTAGTCTGGATGACCCCTCAAATTTTCGACCGATTTCTCTCATTGCGAAATTGGTGGAAAAACTTGTTAAGAAAAGGTTCAACTCTTTTCTTACATCGCATAATATAATTTATTAGTCAGAAGCAGTATGAATTTCAGAAACTTAAAAACACTCGTGATGCTGTGTTGTGTGATCACAAGTAGGCCTTCATGGGCACTTTATGCCATCCCCTGTTCTCCACTTATTTACATTCATCCTCCTAGTTTTCCTTTTCGAACCTTTGTGACCTCCTAATGAAGGTCAGTATGTCCGACCACTCCGAGTCGATTAGTTCCTCTTGTTGGAGTTTCTCAACTCCGAAGGTTCCAAATCTTAGCCTCCCGTGTGCCTCACACTCGCCAAGGAAGTGAGATGAAGTTTCTCCGTCTTCTTCGCATTTGCGGCAAGTGGGGCTGTCTTCTTTACCTATAAGTGATAGGTGTCTGCCTAACTTGGTATGTCCTGTTAGTATTCCTATAAGGAGGCGTAGTGCTTGGCGGTTTCTGCCTAAGAGGCATGTCGTCCTTGACTTATTGGGCCAGCCACGAAGTCTTTCGACTGCCTGCAGCCGGTGTTATCCCTCAAAAGTTTATTCAGCTATTCTGCTGCCCACTCGTCGAGGGCTGAAGAGGTTTGGCTTCTTGCGATGCCTAGTACAGGCTCCGGCCCACAGAACGGCGTTGAGGATCCGGATCTGGCAAGTCCGTCTGCCACATCGTTTCCGCGCACCCCTCTGTGACCCGGGACCCATACCAGCTGAACTTCCTTCGTTTTACCTAGCTTCTCGAGCGCATCTCCGCATTTCTGTACAAACACTGAACTTGGTTTAGGATGGCTCTGAGCGCTGCCTGACTTTCCGAACAGATATGAATTCTCTGTTCGGGCCCACCTCTTGCCTCGTAGCTACGGATATGATGGCGAACACTTCAGCTTGAAAAACTGTTGTATATCTGCCCAAAGCGTAGCTCTCTCGTACTTCTCTTCCCTTCAGATAGATTCCGGCACTCGATGCCTGTTTATCAGTCAGACGCGAACCATCCGTATAATATATTAGGCCTCCTGTGCTAAACTCCACCGTGTTTCCTTCCCATTGTTCTCTGCTCGGAATAGTAAGAGTAAACTCTCTGTTCCATCGCAGTCTGTCTTGTGCGCTTTTCACTCTGAGGGCAGAGATCGCAATCTCCTGTTCCGCCCACTTCGCGATTTCCGCATGACCTATTATCGCTCCTTCGTTCACCCAGACTACCGAGTCCCGCATCCTCAAATGGGCTGCCATTGCCTCCTTCTTGATCCAGACTGGAAGCGGTGGCAGCCTCAGCAGTACCACCAACATTGCGGTTGGAGTCGTTCTCATTGCGCCCGTTATTAACAGGCCAACCTCTGAACCTTGCTGAGTTTTCGGCCTATTGTGCTACCCTGTGCGCCTGGCCTCCATACGGCTGACCCATAACGGATCTTTGGTCTTACGACTGCCGTGTACAGCTAGCGCATGATCTCTGGATTGGTGCCCCAATTGTTTCCTACAATTCTCCGCAGTTGCCATAGGATTACTACCGACTTTTGAATAACCCTATCTACGTGCGGCCTCCATGAAAGTTTGGAGTCCAGGACCACCCCTTTTGTGATCTAACAAAATCATTCGACTGTGTGGATCACGGGATACTCCTGCGAAAACTAAATTACCATGGTTGTAGAGGTATTACCCTGCAATGGTTCAAATCACACCTCATAGGTCGAAGGCAAACTGTTAAAATACGTGCATACTCGAATCAAATTGAGATCAATTCTGGAGTACCTCAAGGATCTGTGTTAAGCCCTATACGTTTTTTGATATACGTTAATGATCTCACAAATAACGAATTTACTGATAAATTAACACTCTTTGCTGATGATGCCACGATTCTGTGGCATAGTAAAACAATAGAAGATCAGGAGGAAAACAATTTTTATGATATAAAAAATATCAAGCGGTGGTGTGACTCAAATTTGCTTCAATTCAATATTAATAAGACAAACATACTAACAGCTTGACAAATCTAGCTCTGAATGTGAAATCGCCACGCCAAATTCTTTTTACTCTTCATAGACAAAAAATTTGAAGAGATTGAAAGACATGTCGAGTACCTCAATAGTGAAGTATCCTCTGGATGCTATGCAGTGAGGGTAATTTCGATAGAGCTGGGATCCCAGACTAAAATAGCATACCCGAGGGGGTGACCACTCCTGCAATACGTGTACAAATTTGCCCCGCAGTCGACCGCAATCGCTTGATTTTCGGCCGAAATCCCGCAATCACTTAGGAAATCGCTCCAGAAATCCAAAATCACTTTGAAATCCCCGAATTCCTATCGGAAATCCGGAAATTACTGACAAAACTTTCGAAATCATCACCAAAATCCTCTTCGGAAATCGCAGTCGGTAGAGAAATGCGAAATTATAATGCATGCGTAGAAACGAACGATTGATAGATGCTAGGGAATAGTATATTGTGTATCAAGTAGTAAAAGCAATACATTCCCGGACGACAATGTAAATTGTTGGCCGAGGCGTTAAGCCGAGGCCACCAAGCATTGAAGTCTGGGAATGTGCTATTACTACGAGGTACACATACTATTTTTTCTGAAATCGCAATCAGCATTATCATAAATTGAGGATTCGAAATTACGTGCTTTTCTGAAACGTCAAAGAGACAACTATAAACCAAAGACCGTTTTCGATACGGGAAAGTATTAAACGGTCCGGGAAACATCGTTGCTTAGCAACGGACTAAAATAAGGATAATCGTATTTTGAGGCCTGCAGTTGCTCCGAGAAAGTGGGCATTCTTGAACGATTTCAGAAAAAGTACTTTTTCTCAAGTATATCTTAGTGTCGAGTCAATAAGGCGAATTTGACAAGCATTCGTGGAATAGGTAATAATTTGATTCGATCAAATTAGATTGTTTCATCCAACCAAATTATTATTTTTTGGATCATTATATAAACTTCGATGAAACCAGAATTTATTTCTTTTCGATTTATTTTAATAAATATATTCTCCAAATGATAGGTACATCAAAAACATTTTTACCAAGAACTCCATTAATTTAATCAAAATAATGAAATAAATTTGACTGAGAATGACTTTGAAATAACACATCTTTTCATTTTCTGTGATTCAGGCACCAAAATTTCTTTAAAATCTCCCATTTCCAATAAAGTGTCGCAATAATTTTCTTATTATTTCTAGGAAATCCATCGAAATCGGTTGGGATTTCCAAGAAATCTTTGGAAATCTCTCGGAATCGTATGTTATTTCCACGGAATCATCGGAAATCTCTCGAAATCTTATATGATTCCCACGAAATCCCCGGAAATCTCTCGAAGTCACATAAGATTTCCAGGAAATCCTCGGAAATCCCAAATATTTCAGGAAATCATACGGGATTTCGTCAATACGTATACATTTTCTGATGAGTGGTCACCCCCTCGAGCATACCTTAGTTGTGTCACATTTAAGGTACGTGATACCCTTTTGTGAAGTGTTCTTGGATCTGCTACAAACTGTTCAGATAATTCAAAAAAGAGCAATCCGATTATTTTTATATACATTATTTTTCTACTGCTTCTCCAAGCGTTGATGACATAAAAAATTTGAAGGACAAAAAGTATATTAGTATTATTATTATAAAATCAATCTGTGCTCGAAAACAAAATGATTGTTCTTTGTTTTTCAAAGGACCCCACACCATTCTTATGGAAAATGGGTCCTGGTGAAATTCGATGAACTTTTGATATGATGTAGTTCAAGTCAAGCTGATGAAAACTTTCCATGGGCCCAACTCAATCTTATGGCTAGTTTTCGAGATACAGGGTGCCAAGGTTGGTAAGTGGCCATTTCTTTAAAGTAATATTGCTTTCAGGAAAACATCTTCATTAAAAATGTTTTAGGCGGCTAATATTGCTTGCCCATAAAGCAATACTTTTATACTGGATTTTGATAAGAAATATTGATGTATACAGGGTGAGTCGGGGTGAGTACTGCATTATTCAAAATGAAATTCTCAATCAACCCTATGAAGTGAAGATGTGACCAAACCAAGTAACACACTGATATGCTCATCGTTTGTATATGTCAAAATTGCTAAATTCAACATTTTGTACAGGGTGAGTCAAGAAGTGACAGTTTTTCTGCTGACATTTTATATATTTTTATTTTATATTTTGAGGTTTAGGGATCCTTGACTACGAACCATTCAGCATACTGCTTGTCCAGAATTGAAACACAGTGTGACACAAATGCTAGATGATGACAAAACTTGCGAAAAGGTGTTCAGCTCTTAATTCACCCTGTAATTAAAAATTTCGTCCGTGAAATTTTTCAATTTTGTGTCATCAGTCTTAGCTTGAGTACACTATTATAATGTCAAACAGTATCGGCTTTGCTATGACCAGTTTTTGAGATACATAGAGTAAAATATTGTATTTCATGTGGTTTCCTCAATATACCTAATCTATGGAACACAGGACATTAAAACAAACAGCAATCAAGAAACAATTGATAAACAAGAACAACAATAGGTGAGTACAAATAAAAAACAAATTAGCAACTGTTGATTAAGCCGCCAATAAAATATTTTAATATCAATAAATGAATAGTTTTATTTTCTTTTTTAATTAATACAATGTCTTTCATTGTACTATAACGAAATAACGATAATTGAACGCCAACGTGTCTCTTACTGTTACTCTGAATGACATTTCCACTGTATATAAAACTCTCATTTCTTTACTCACCCTGTAAAAAATGTTGAATTTGTCAATTTTGACATATTCAAACGATGAGCATATCAGTGTATTACTTTGTTTGGTCACATATTCACTTCATAGGGTTGATTGAGAATTTCATTTTGAATAATGCTGGACTCACCCTGTATCAAAAAATTTTTTAACAAAAACCAGTCTAGAAGTATTGCTTTATGGGCAAGTAATATTAGTCAGGCAAAACATTTTCATTTAAGATGTTTTCCTGAAAGCAATATTACTTTAAAGAAATGGTCACTCGCCAACATTGACACCCTCCCAGTTAAAACAAGTGACTTGAAGCTACACCGGCCAAATCACCCTGCCAAATCCGGAAGTATGTGACAATTTATTACATTTTTATTACAATTTATTACACCAGGTCCGAATTTTATTACACTTGCCGTTTGTGAGATATGCGTGGGTGGTATGGGTTCTATCTAAAGCTAGACCACCAACTTCTAACTTTTTAACCAATCGTGATAGCGGAATGGAATTTGTACCAGAATTTATTACAAATAAATTACAACTGACTGGTTGACATCGAACCCCAATTTTAACCCTTCCATGGGCGGAAAAACTTCACGAAATCAAATATTCCGTCGTGATGTTGTGAATTACTCATTGAGATATCCAGTTTTCCTGCAGAACCAGATTGTATCAACGATGAATAGATTGTCATCGCAAAAACCACATATTATACAGAGTGTTTCATACCTGTAACATCAGGCGGTCTGGTGTAATAGAATATTGAACGATAATAATAGTAGCTTTTCGAATATACAAAACGAATCAAGTCGCAATTTCACATTTTACTCGAACCGGATAAATAATCTATTCGTAAAACATCTTAAAAAGGGTTTTATAACACTGTAACTTCAGGCGGTCTGGTGTAATAAAATATTGAACGATAGTAATAGCAATTTTTCGAATATACAAAACGAATCATTTTCCTGTCGCAATTTCCCGTTTTTCTCCAACTGAATGAATTGTCTTTACGAAAACCTTATACAGGGTGTTTCGAAACTGTAATATCAGGCAGTCTGGTGTAATAAAATAGTGAACTAAGTTTAATAATTGTAGTTTTTCGAAAAATCGAAACGAATCATAATCAAGACGCAATTTCACGATTTTCTCCAAACGAATCAATTATCTTTTCGAAAAACACCTCAAACAGGATTTTTCAACCCTGTAACATCAGGCGGTCTGGTGTAATGAAATATTGAAAGATAGTAATAGTAGTTTTTCGAATAAATGAAACGAATCATATTTTCTGTCGCAATTCCACGTTTTTCTTCGGCTGAATAGATTGTCTTTAAATAAGACACCTTGAGTAGGGTGCTTCAACAATGTAAAATCAGGCGGTCTGATGTATAAAATATTGAAAGATAGTAATAGCATTTTTGACATACATATTCCAGCCGGAATTTCACATTTTCCTTCAACCGAATAGATTATTATCATCGAAACAAATTCAGGGTGTTTCAACCATGTAACATCAGGCGGTCTGGTGTAATAAAATATTGAAATATGATATTAGTAGTTTTTCGAATATACGGAAAGAATCATTTTCCAGTCGCAATTTCACGTTTTTCTCCAAACGGATAGTTTATTTATTCTTAAAACATCTAAATCAGGGGTTTTCAACACTGTATCAAGCGGTCTGATGTAATAAAATATTGAATGATAATAATAGTAGTTTATTTCGGGGCGTAGCGCAGAGGTTAGAGCGTCCGACTCTGGGTCGAAAGGTTCGGAGTTCGAACCCTGGTTGGGCTGGGATCTTTCAATTTAATTTAACCGATTAAATTATCAAAATCTCGTGGCTCGACTAGGGTGAGTCCTGCACGATTCACTGTTGCGTTCCAATTCCAACAGTGCTGCTCCTAAGGTGGCATATGGAGTTAGATTAGGCCTCAGAACACATGGCTAATGACCATAGCAGTCGATGCCAAAGCACCAAAGAAAAAAAAATTATAGTAGTTTTTCGAATATACTAAACGAGTCATAACCAAGTCGCAATTTCACGTTTTTCTCCAACAGAATAGTTTCTCTTTTCGATAAAACGTGAAATTGCTACTGGATTATGATTCGTTTCGTATATTCTATAAGCCACTATTATTGTCGTTCAATATTTTATTACACCAGACCGCCTGATGTTACAGGGATGAAACACTCTGTATAATGTGGTTTTTGCGGTGATACAATCTGGTTATGCAGGAAAACTGGATATTCAATGAGTAATTCACAATAGCACGACGGAATATTTGATTTCGGGGTGTTTTCGGGTTAAAATTGGGGTTCAATGTCAACCAGTCAGTTGTAATTTATTTGTAATAAATTCTGGTCCAAATCCCATTCCATTATCACAATTGGTTAAAAAGTTAGAAGTTGATGTCTAGCTTTACACCATACCCACGCAAATCTCAAAAACGGCAAGTGTAATAAAATTTGGACCTGGTATACTAAATTGTAATAAAAATGTAATAAATTGTCACATACAGCTTGGCAAATATATCTGTGCCTCTGAATATTGTGTACGCGGTAGAACAGCCGCTGTCCTTCCTTGTCCTTCCCGAATAAAGTTGGTAGCGGATATTTACCCTCTCTGTTTATCGTTTGCGCATCTCAGAGGCACAGATAGATTTGCCAAGCTGTACTTCCGGATTTGGCAGGGTGATTTGGCTGGTGGGGCTTCAAGTCACTGTTGAAACCGAGAGGGAAGCATCTCGCTGAAATGTGTAAGAGACTTAAAATATTTAAAAGACTGAAAGACTCAATCCGATGACTGAAAGACTCAAGTCGATGACTGAAAGACTCAAACCGATGACTGAAGCGAAGATTTAATGATTGAAAATTGACTTGAATGACTCAAAATTTCTAGTTGTACGAGATTTAAAGGAGATGTTCCCCCTGATGGGTTAAAACAAACATCTAGGAGATGTTGCTTTCTTGATTATTATGGTAACAAAATGAGTTGCAATTAGACATCACTGTTACCACTTAGTGATGCCAAATGTCGTGAATTGTTCATAATTTTCTTCTCATTAGTGTCGCCTTGAGGCACAAAATGTGAAGAAAATTGCAGAGCACATTAACATGAATTTTGGTTTCATTTTGTCGGTATAGAAGGAATTCGGTTGGTAACAAAATTGGAGCCTGACAACAGTGACAAAACCATCACGACACAAAATAGCCAGAGTTGTTTGTCGAGTCGAGAGTCAAGTAGAATTTGTATTTGGTTGACGCCGTTCTTTAAATATTCTATAGGTACTTCTGATTGTGTGTAGTTTTCTGTTTGATGTTTTTATTTCAATAGTTGAATCAAATGTGTTTATTATTTCTACCAAGAACTTTATCCCTTCAAGGACCGGAACGGTGAGTAGAAACTTAGGAAGGTAAATTCATTGATTTACAGATTTTGGAATTTTCAGGAAAGGTACTTATTTCGCCGCGAAGAAAATGCTGTCCAGAGGATTGGAGTTGAATTATAGATCTTTCTACATTTCTGTATATTATTTTTTTTTTCATGATTTAGACAGAGTTTGATATTTTTTTGTTTGTGAAAAGTATACAATATGGAATCAACTCACGCATTTGTTTTCTAGCATTCCATTCCATAGGAACCGTAATTCATTATTTATTAAGAAAAATAATATTGAGGTATCATTGCTATTCAATTTGAAACACGGTTCGCATTATTTTATTCTTGACATACAGGAGAATCAGAAAGTGAAGCGAATTTTCAAATAAGTACCAGTCTATTAAATTTCACATTGTTACATCGAAAGGGTATTAATGCGCATTCGATTTCGAAGTTTAAATGAAATGTCACTTTGGGCTAATTTCGAGTCACATTTTGCATCACATTTGATGTCTCGAACTGACCAAAGGGCCACCGAATAGACGTTTATGCGATAATAATGGAAGTCACTTTGCGATTCACTGGTGTGATCTGAAACATGAATGTGAATCCCACTACCATCTCTGAGACCATTCTGTGTTGACTGGGCTGTATCTCAAAAACTAGCTATAGGATTTAGTTGGGCCCATAGACAGTTTAGATCATCTTGACCTGAACTACATCATATCAAAAATTCATCAAATTTCACCTATAAGAATGGTGCAGGTTCCTTTTCCATTGTCTCCGAGGAAGCAACAAATATTTCAAAAGTATTTGATACAATCAAGAAAATCCCTAAATCTGTAGAACGCATTTAAACAACAACACTTTCAAATTCCATGAGTAGACTCATTCGAATAGTTATTCAATTTACCTCAATCTCGTAGAACAACTGGTCTTGTGCCTCCTCTTATTACTGTTGACCCTTCCAAAGAACCCAGCCATAATAGACACTTAGTCCACTGATTTGAAATTCAAATAGTCACAGTACAACACCTGATCACAATTCAACATCACGTAGAAAACAATCCAGTTCATATGCCATTAATTTGGCGTTTTCTAATTAGAAGAAATCGCCTCAAAACACGCGCACATGCTTCTCACTGAACATCATGTAATTCATGACACTAGAACCGCATGCCATGCCGCTCTGGTACGGTTATTAGCGTACGGTACCACCGTTGCATTATGTCTTCGACTGGATACCGATCTGAGTTCCTGACGGGTACCACTAGGAAAGTGAAGATCTTATCTGCCCGAAGAAGGGGAGATTTTAGCCAATTTCACGGTTGTTATTCAATTCACAGTAGTCGAGCGGATGACATGAAAATTACTATGCATTTTGGAATCGAGTTATGCAAGCTTCGATCGGAGTTGTGTTGTAAGAATCGGATATATTGGAAGATTGCAAGAATAATAATATCGTCTAGCTTCTCATGTTATTAACAACATTTTACTCGACAGCTTCTGGGGTGAATTGTCTACAATCAAATAAAATTATCGATAACTTCTGTATTACATAAATGATGATTAAAAACATTCATATAAAAATTGGAACTTTTACTTCACAAGTTTTCATTCTTATTTCTTGATCAAAGGTGTGGACAATACTCAACACAAACTGATATTTTCACAAACATTAGAAAGTGTTGAATATTGTACTCTGTTAATGTAGCTAGATGGCTCAAATATACAGGGTATTACATAATTCAATACAAATATTTCAATGACATATTCCTGGGGTCCAAATAAGACTTTTTTTCTCATAAACATGTGTCCTAAAATCCACCCCCTCCAAGCTACAGACACCGCAAGATGTGCAAAAAAAACCTTAAATTTTGAATTGTGGCTACAATTATGCATCAAATATTTTGAAAATTCACAGGTACTTGTATTTTTAGACGATCTATTCATTTCTTGATTCAAAAATAAGTTAACTCGAAAGAGGCGAATGAGGGTTGCATACAGATTTGATGGCAAACATTTTCCTCCAAAAAAATTTGAATTCAAACATCATCGTTGGGTTGGCCACTAAAAAAACATACATTTCAGTTTCTTGCATTTTTTTGAATTAGCTAGCCGTTTTAGAGAAAATCGCTGGTAACTGAAAGGGGCGTATTGAAGTAACAAACAAAAATACCTAGAGGGCTATGACTTTTCAATTTGTTTCCCCTATTGACGCTTTTGACGTTTAATTTGTGAAACAGCACTTTGATTCACTTGTAAGTTTGACGTTTGTTAAATAGTTTAAAGATTTTTTTTGCGCATCTTGCGATGTCTGAGCTTGGCGAGGGGGTGGATTTTAGAACACATGTTTATATTTTGACCCCAGGAATATGTCCTTAAAATATTTGTATTGAATTATGTAACACTCTGTATACATATGAATGTTTTTATTAAATTGTTTTTGGGAGAAATATATGGAAATTCGAAAGGGTCTCGATATAGAATAGAATAGATTTATTTCACCCAGTCACAATTATGTTTTTGGCAAGTCAGCAGTACAAGTTTAAAAATGTTTAAAATCGACATCAAAAGAGTTTTGGTAAAAAAGTAATAGGTAAAAAAAATAATAATAAAAACAGTAAAACATACAAAAACAATCTGAAAAAAAACAGTGTCCCATTATTTGGGAGATCTAGATATTGCTGAGACACAGAGGCATATTCAAATATTCGTCAGTGGAGTAAAAACAGTGATTGAGAATGTGTCGTTTCAGTTTCAATTTGAGACAGTTCCAAGTCAAAATCTTGAACTCATCAGGCAAAAAGTTATAGAGTCTGACATCCAGTAAATTAATTTGAGTTTTATTGAATCTGTAGCGAGGAGGTCTCAAATCGGTTGCACCGCCAGTTTGGTAATCATGAAAATCAGAGTTGGCCAAAAATGATTTTTGGTTTTTATATATCTCTAATACCGTATTATAAATAAATAATGATGGAACAGGCATAATAGATAGATCTTTGAAGATTTTTTGACAGTTGTCCCTGTAACCAGTATCAGCCATAATTCTTAATGCTTTCTTCTACATTTTGAAAACCCTAACGGCGTGACAAGAATTCCCCCATAAGATAATGCTATAATTTATGTGAGCATTGAAAAATAACATGTTCGAGCTGTGTTAGACATAATTGCGTAACAAATATAGTGAACTCGACAATCTATTACATAGTTGATCTATATGGGCTGACCAAGTCAGTTTTTCATCTATAACAACCCCAAGAAGTTTGACACTCTTACTACACCTGCGGTCTTGGTGGAAAGAGCAAGATTTTGGGTTTTATCATGGTTCAACTTCAGATTGTTGGCATTGAACCAATTCTATTCAGATTCGATAGAGCACGTCATACGTAACGATAGACTGTCTGCGTCGGAAGCAGTACTGAGGAAAGTTCTGTCATCAGCATAAGCCACACATTTATTAGGTAACATAGAATGGAACAAATCATCCATGTAAATGATGAATAGAGAAGGACCCAAAACAGATCCCTGTGGCATCCCATATGTAATATTGTGAAAATCAGAACAAGAATCACTTATATACACTGCTTGTCTCCTGTTATGTATATAGGTAAGACTGGAATAGATTGAACGGTATGCCCCTGACACCATAGTGATTAAGCTTTCCATGAGAGACACAGTCGAAAGCTTTGGACAGATCGCATAAAGTAATACCAACTTCCATGCCATTCTCAAAACCCTCGACTATATCGCTAACAATCTTGAAAACATCTTGGGTTGTACTACATTTGCTTCTAAAACCAAACTGACAACTATTGATAAATGTATTCGTTTCAAAGTATTTCATGAGTCTCAGCTTTAATATGATTCCAAAAACTTTGGCAAAACTCGGAATGGTAGATGTTGGCCTATGGTTTGCCACCTGTGAAATGTCCTTTTTTGAGAGTTGGTATTACTTTCGTGACTTTCAAAATATCTGGAAATTCTTCCTCTGCAATGGAAGCATTGGAGAAAGTTACCAACGGATGTATTATTAAGTCTAGGATTTGTTTTTCAAGTTCACTATTCATCCCATATACATCAGTGCTTTTAGAGTTTTTCAAGCTGCGTACGGCTTCGACTACCTAGATATTGTAACTGGCTCTATAAAAAAAGATGAAAATGGTGTGGGCAATCCTTTCAAGTAATTGACCGGGTCATTTGAATCATTAGGTATTTTCCCAATCAGATCAGCTGCAATTGTGGAGAAGTAATCATTGAACTCTTCAGCTGTTATGGTGGAATCAATTGTATTTTTATTTGAATGATTTCTTTCAAAATATTTAAGATACCAACTTAGTTTGCAGTCTGTAGAAAAGATTGTACGGTTTGAAGCAGGCGCCATGTGCGTGGAATCATAAGTTTAAAGAAAAGTAGGTTTATTGTGTAACAAGAGTATTCCCAATTACAAGACAAATAAGTATAAGACAAACCCCTAAAATTGATGATAGGGGTCGTTCATGTCATACCTTGCTCAGAATAGACTATTTATTGTTATCGGCAGAAACAATATTTGTATGTTTTATTTTAGATTATGTTGAATTATATTGTGATTTCCCATAAGAAAAATTCTGGAATATCTCCCTTACCCCAACCCCTATTTCAAAACTCAAAAAAAAAATATTAAAATTATGTATTCGGATTAACAGCATCCAAAATTGGGGTCTGCCTGATGAACATTGAATTGAGTAGATGCCCATTCTGATGAAGGTACGTTTATTAAATTAATTTAAAGGCGGCTGCGAACCATCTTTTTTGACGTACTAGAAGTTGTCAAACTTGTGCTTTGTATTTGTTACTCTTTATCTATTATTATTCATAATTGTTGTGCACATGTGGCAAGTGTGTTATGGTTCTTTAGCTTTGCACGCCATGAGCCTAATGTTGGATACCCAATGACAACACTATTGGATGTGGTAATGGATGCCGTCAACAGACCTGCATAAATCAATTCAAATCAGGTATCACCTCATATTCACATCGTTGATGTCTAATTTTTTTAATTCTTAGGATTGGCGCTCGATCAATTCTTATCCATAACATATACCACGCCCTATTAAGAAGTCAGCGAAATCTACACTTAGAAAATAAAAGGATTTTATTTTTACTAAATGAATGGTAATTGGCTTTTATACCCATTCTCATTGTTTTAATATTGCACTACTGTTAAGAGGTGAACTTCAAGAACTCCATTCACTGGAGTCATTAAAGTGTTTATTGTGTTTTTGGGTTGAAGTTGATGGTGTATTCTATAGAAACCAAATGATAGGTGATCCTACTCGATAATAAAGAAATTGAAAACTTAGATTTCGAATTAGGACACATAATTAAAATTCTAAGTTGTATCCAAGAAGTTTTTTTGTATTTTGTTAATATACAAATTCAGGTTGTTCGGTGTGTAGTATTCCATGCCACCGATAAATGAGAACAAATCGACAAGTGGGAGTTACTTATCTGTAGTGGTAAATAATAACCGTACCGAGAAAGTACTTGCTACTCTAAGCTTCAGCCTATCTATTATTGTTTGAATTATAATATTTTGTAGTGGTCATATTTAATAAATGTAGCGATTGGCGCCAATTTGACCACAACGCTTGGTATAGTATAGTCATCTTTCGGTATTCACAACGGATTATTTTTCTCAGTGTACCAATATTTTTTCGAAGAGATGGAGACCTTTATTCTCATAGCTCATTTACAAGTATTGAAGATTTGTTTTCGT